>JACEGR010000626.1:0-238435 GCA_014170235.1 Listronotus bonariensis
ACCTCTTTAAATGCGATACCACCAGATAATTGGATGCAGTGGGCAGTGGCATATATAAATTTATTTTCTGGGGGAGTAATAAAAAGTATAAAGCATATTTGAACGTCAAAAACATGTTCTACAATGCATGCAACAACCAAAAAGAAAGTCTCCAACTTAGATGAAATTCTACATCATAACTCTCACGTGTAAGAATCCTTAAAACCCATTTTCACCATTCCTGGGAGGGGGTAATTACTCCCTTTACCCCTTTATCTACACCAGTAATTCGATTTAAAAAAAAATAAACAATCAAAAAAGTCGGTAATACGTATAAAATTTTTTATTTAAAATCCGTCGAGCGCTTTCGACATTAGCTAGGTCATCATCAGAAAGACATTGTCAAAAATATAGATAGCTACTTCCAGTCACTAACTTAACAAGTGTAAAATACAAAAACACATTCCACTAACAGTAGACAAAGAACATATTTAGGTACATATACAATGAAAACAATGTTGTTGTAATTGTTCTCATTGTCTATGTACCTAAATATGTTCTTTGTTTACTGTTAGTGGAATGTGTTTTAGTATTTTACACTTGGTAAGTTAATGACTAGAAGTAGCTATCTGTATTTTTGACAATGTCGTCCTGATGATGACCTAGCTAAGGTCGAAAGCGCTCGACGGATTTTAAACAAAAATATTCATACTTATTACCGATTTTTTTTGCTCTATCGTAAAGGTATACTAGCCAATTAACTTTAGATTACTTTATAAAAAAATATTGGCTACACTCGTCGTAGACTGTCAACTTCCTGCCTAAGCCTTGCCTAAGCGTGATAGCGCCATGCAGCCCCGGATCTAGGGGGAGCAAACCGGGGTGTTTGCCCCGGGTGACACTTCCAAAGGGCGGCAAATTTAAGGTTGGCCGTGTACTGGATTGACTGAGATCTGATGGATTTATTAGGATATGTAAAAACTGGTTATGACCGAAGGGGTGGCCCAGGGCAATATTTGCCCAACCTTAAAAAAAATGAAAATCCGTGGCCGGCGCCATATACACGGCATATTTTATTATTTCGATCGTACTAAGCTGAAATCATATTTTGGTTCCCACATAAACAAGACAACATTCTGTGACTGCATTTATCTTTTAATACTTTTTCACTACTATGAGTAGGTATGTCGTGTCAAAGCATGTTTGGTAAGATAGATTTATTGGATAAATCTTGGAAAAAAAGGACTACGCCACTGTAAATAAACGTCCAGCAATAAAATAACAGGAAAAATAAAAAAGTATTTTGTATGATCATCAGATGAGATTAGTTATAGTACTAAATCGAATTTAAGTATTGTAATTATTTCTTGTTTTATATGTTTGTACTTTTAAAACACTCTGTACAATTGTTTTTACACCCATAAAACTACATTTTATTAGTTTGCAAATTATGGAACAATGGCATTGTTGCCAAATGCCATTTTTTAATATTTTATTTTTAAGTTAAGCGTTGCAATCGGATCACCCAGTATATAAAAAAAACAAAGAATAGATATAATTTATACTAAAACCGACCAAAAACTTCCGAAATAAATAATTTTGGTCCGTGAGCCAACGACAGATTTTTCTGACCAATTTTCTCTCAGTCCATAACTCGTAAAATGCTTCAAGAGGGTTGTCAATGAATTGTTGTAAGCGTCAGGTGCGGCGTCGATGGTGGAATTATACAGGGTGCTCCCAAAAAAACCCCATATAATAGTTCAGTTTTGGATTGTAGAAATAAAAATAACGTAAATTTTATTAGCTATACCTACACCCAAAATGTAAGGTTTTTATAATATTTAGGATTTTTAATAATTCTTGACAAAAATAACATTTTAATACATATATCTTACCTTACTTACGCTTAACTTTGTACCTATATTATGTTAGATTGCTAGAATATTAACTGTACCCTCAGCCACATTTAAAATTTTTACTAAAAATTATATAAGGTGTCCAGCAATTAATATAATAGTAAATATTGGTTACTGGACACCCTGTATAATTTTTGGTAAAAAATATATATAGGTAATTGTACACTTAATTTTCCAGCAATCTATCATATTATAAAAAGTCAAGCGTAAGTAAAAAAATCTACTTAAAAACCCAAATATCTTTAAAACCTATTAGTTTTGGCACAGAAAAAATTATTTTTATGTGGTTTTGGTATAGGGATCGCTGAGAAAACATTAAAATACCATTTTTTTTAACTTTAAAGCCTTGTATCTTAGAAATGAAGCAAGTTCGGACATCTGTTTATAGGAACATTTTTTTATAAAAAGACACAAGAAATCACCCCTTAAGTTTCGAACCGTAGTGTTAGGAAACATCCTGTATAGCGTCTACTATCAGAGCCTTACGGTGGGGGAGGGGCAATTGCGACCCCTCTCTAGAAACCCAAAAAGAAGATCTCCTAAAGATGGGTTCTTTGCTGAAGGTGGCTTCTAAACCGCCTTGTTTACTTACCCCTGGAGACCTTTTTTCTGCGTACGGCCTTGTCTACTATGAATCAACAACTTATTGTCGACGTTACCACACAACCACGTATCTGCAAAAAAATTACTGAAGACTCTTAAAACATTATGATATTGCATATGTTTAACCTTTTCTGCTAAAATATATGGTTACTTTAATCTTTAGAGTCTATTTATTGGGAATTAAAATATAGGATGTCCGACTAAATGAACAAATGAAGTTATCAAGATGCGGTTCTCGGAAAAAGTCATTGATTTTTAAAAAGTTTTATTTTATTATATATTTGCCATTAGGATTGTAACATCCCGTAAATACAAAAACAACATTTTTCTATAAAGAGCAACATTGTTATTTTAAATAAAACACCATTTATATATTTTTTTAAAACCTAAAATTAATTTGTGAATAAATAAAAAAAGAAAACAAGTACTGACTTGTTTTATTCAATTGTATTTGCAAATTGTTAGCAAAATGCTATTTTAATTACTTACTCTTATTAAAATAAGTAAACCTAAAAACCTAATATTTTTGTATTATTATCACAAGCTGGCAACCATGTCGCCATTTTACGTCACTCAAGGGGTATGACGTGCATTGGAAATTGTTTTGAATTACTATATTTTTTTTAACAGAAAAGATTAAATTTTAACATTGTAGAAACATATACATGGTGTTCTATTTAAAATAATAAAGTTGCCCTATATTGGATTATCGACCATTTTGTTTTTGTGTTAACTAAATGTCACAACCAAATGGCAAGGATATATGTATAATACTTTTTAAAAAGGAAAAGGCTTTCTGCGATAACCGCATCTTAATAAATTTATTTGTTCTGAAGTTATTCGCTATCAAAATGGGCCAAAATATAGTCGGACACCCTGTATAATAATAGCAAGGTAAGATAGTATTGTGGATTACGGATTTAAGGTACTTGGTTTAGACTTAATTTCTTCATTTAAAAATGTTAGTTTCTAGGTTTTGGTAAAATTCGCAAATATCAAAACAAATATATATGAAAGTTTTTTTTTCACACATTGTCGTAAATATCACGAAGTGGCCCGAAGTGGGGTATCTCGTCGTTTTCAATTTCACAAGTGTTTAAAGTGCTATAAAACGGGGTAATTATCATATTTCTATACCTAACTTATAGGCTATCAAAATCAAACTTGTGCCAATTCTTGATATTAAGGGGCAACTTTTTTAAGCAATAAAATCGACTCGAGTCTATCTTCCTAGTTTTTGAAATACGCCTCTTCGTGATATTGCCGAGTAGATGTGCGCAATAAATTGAACAGATAACACAGCTCCACAAAAAAATGAAAGTGTATACACAAGAATCAGACATATGTTTCCATGTTTTGACGATATCGAATTCGTGCTCAAAAGAGGCCTCTATAGCCCTGAAATACGGTTCGGAGATAAGGCGGGGTCGAGGGTGCATTTTGAACTCAAAGTAGGATTAATACTCGACACGTCTACAGCTATCCAAAATTTACTGTTTGGGCCAGAAAAATGACCCTTTAGGGGCCGGAAAATCGTGTATTAGATGTACCAAGTACAACCAGTGATATTTTCATGTATATTTGAATTACGTACCTTACACTATGCGCAAAAAGTTTATGGCCAGTTAAAAGTCTTAGTTTGGGATCGGGAAAAGAACCCCTAAGGGCCAGATAATATTTTTTAGACTTAACAATCACAAAAGTACGATTTTTATGTATTTATGAATTTTAGAAATCATTCTGTGCTTGAAAAGTTTTTGGCCAGCTAAAATTTCCAGTTTAGGGCCGGAAAAATGGCCTCCTAGGAGCCGAAAAATCACGGTTTTACATCCCAATCGACCTTGTCATTTTTATGTACTAAATTTAAAACTACATAAAAATTTCATTGTTGCGATTTCTACGTCTGAAACACAATTTTCCGGCCCTAAGAGTCATTTTCCGACCTCAAAATTTCACCTGGAAAAAAACTTTTAAAGCACAGAATAAGTTCCAACACTTAGAAATTCATTAGAAGCCCAATGTTGTGATTCATAAATCTAAAAAACTATTTTCCGGCCCCTAGTGGATAATTTTTCCGGTCCCAAACTAAGAATTTAAAGTGGCCATCTGCGCATATAAGGTCCAGAATTCAAATGTACATGAAAATATTACTGTTGCGAACTGAAACACGATTTTTCGGCCCTTAAGGGGTTATTTTCCCGGCCCAAACAGGAAATTTCAGTTAGCCGCAAACCTGTCAAGAACAAATTTGGCTCTAGTTTTAGAATGCACCCTTGACCCCGCCTTATCCCGGAAACCGTATTTCAGGGCCTATAAAGGCCATTTCTGAGCTAGGATTCGGATTCAGTGTCAAAAAATAATACATGTCTGATTCTTGTATATAAACTCTCATTTTTTTGTGGGGTTGGGTTATGGGTGCTAAAAGCTCATTTTTGTTTTTTTGTTAGTTACGTGGTTTTGCCGCAACGTTATACAGGGTGTGTATAGAAAACTTACCACTCAAGTTATCTGCGAAAACAGATTTGAGAAAATCGCCGAAACACGTCAAGATCTTTATTAAGGGGGAACATTTTTTACAAAATATTTGACGGTGCTTCTAAAACCCATTAACCACCAGGGCCACAACTCCAAAATGTTTAAATGAGAAGGGGGTCGAGTAATACATCATTTTAGAGCCCCGCTAGAATATAAGGTCATTACCTTTACCTACCACCAAATGGCGGTACTTTAAATATTACCTAAATATCTGATTTGAATGACCATATTTCCGAAACTAATATAGTTAAATCTGGTTAAATATACTTTAATGTGGTATTTTCTTAAAGCTCTTTTAAAGATATTTTTATTTGCAATACTTCACCATAATCACCATTTAAAAGATATATTTTAAAGAGCTTTAAGAAAATACCACAATAACTATATCTAACTTTATTAGTTTCGAAAATATGGCCATCCGAATCAGGTATTTAGGTACTATTTAAAGTACCACCAGTTTGTAGTGGGTAAGTTGTGGTAAAGTTATTGCCTTTATATTCGAGGGATATAAAGTACCCGCCAGAAGCTTTAAAATGATGTATTATTCGATCCCCATCTCATTTAAAATATTTGGGCTTGTGGCCCTGTTGATTAGGGGTTATAAGGGCGCCGTCCATACTTTTGTAAAAATTATCCTTCTCAATAAATATCTTGACGTGTTTCGGCGATTTTCTTAAGTCTCTTTTCGCAGATAACTTGAGTGGTAAGTTTTTAATGAACATCCTGTTCGAAAATTTAGTAATTATTTACAAACCGGGCGCCGATTTTAATGAAATTTGGTATACGGGGGTTTTTGGGGCGCTGATTACAAATCTAAAAGAATTTTTAGTCGGACTCGTTTCGTTCTCGAGATATTCATCATCAGACTTGATAACCAAAACTAACTTAAATTCACTACTTCCCCCTTCTTTTGCACTCAATTTTTGAGTTTTTTGCTAAATTGGCAATTTATATTTGATTTCAACCTCTAAAAACCTTATTTTTCTATTTATTTAACCAATTTTTTCATAAAATTGTAAAACTTCACTTTTAATCGCTGGAGCTTTCCAATTCTATGAAAAAAACGAGTAAAATAAATAGAAAAATGGGGTTTTAGAGGTGGAAATCAAATATTGAAAACCAATTAAGTTTTCAATCAAGAACTGAGTGCAAAAAAGGGAGAAAATAATGAATTCAGGTTAGTTTTGGTTATAAAGTCTGATGATTTATATCTCGAGAACGAAACGAGTCCGACTAAAAGTTCTTTTAGATTTGTACTCAGGGTCCCAAAAACCTCCGTATACCAAATTTCATTAAATTCGGGGAGGCGTCCGGTTTGTAAATAATTACCGAAAATTTTACCTGGTAATTTAAATTTTCATCCGTCATATCCGTACTGTATCGAAAGGCAGCAAGAGACTCTCTATGCTCATCTCTTTCGCATTCTCTGTTTAGTTCTTCCAAAAGTGCACGTGCTTGATATTCCTCTATTTCTAATACTGTGCAATAAATTAATATGCTTGTACCTACTATTAGGGTGAATATGTGTGCAATTAATATCGTTTTTTCTACTAGGGCTATATTGAAGAATAAATAAACAATTAGGAATAATTTTTAAAAGATACGGCCAGACTTACTGTTACTAGCATCAAAAATAGAATTCATTTTAGCGACAAAAAATTAGCCTGCAAAAGAAGGATAAGACAAATATTTTATTTTAACACAGTTTAAATAAAAGTACTTTTGGCATTTTCTTTAAACCTTTTAAATTTTCCAAACCGTCAACCTTTTTCCTTATGTCAAATTAGACATAAACCGCCGTTTCCAATTTTTTTTAATTTTCTTGTTTTTGAGTGTGGATTTTTGTCACTACTTCAAATAATATTATTTAAACATGGTTTAAATAAATCTAATATACAGTTTTATAGAAAATTTGTTGCGCTACAAAAAGGTATGTTAGCATTTTTCAATAAATAAAAACATTTACTCCTCCAAAAGTTGTTCGACGTTGACATTAAATCCAAATGTAACTTCGTCGAATAACTTCTAAAGAAATAATTTTATTTAAAAATCTTATGAGACTTTTTTGTAGCACATTAAATTTTTATTAAAAGTATATATTTGATTTATTTAAATATTGGTAAGTAAGAAAAAGTTCCATTTTCGAAGCACGATTATATGGAAACGGTTTATTTGACGACAATTTACGAGAAGAGTTTTTGGTAATTTTCTAGAAACCTGCGGAAACTCCGATTTTGACGAAATTTGGTATACATGGGTTTTTGGGGCGCTGATCACGAATCTGAAAGAATTTTTGGCGGAAACGTTTTGTTCTTAAGATACTCACCATCAGACTTGAAATTTAACTAATCCTTTTTACAATATTCCCCCTTCTTTTGCACACAATTCTTAATTTAAAGCAAAGTGGCACACAATATTTGATTTTCACCTCTTATAACCCCGTTTTTTTACGTATTTTACATTATTTTGGCATTAAATTGCATAGCTATACTTTGACTTATTTTAATCTCAGTGAGCCATGAAGCCCTATGTGTATGTATGGTTGCCGCATTATCAAAGAAAAGCAACGCAATTTAATGCAAAAATTATGTAAAAAACGTAGAAAAACGGGGTTTTAAAAGGTGAAAATCAAATATTGTGTGACACTTTAGCTTTAAATCAAGAATTGTGTGCAAAAAGAAGGGGGAATATAGTGAAAATAAGCTTAGTTCAAATTTGACTTTGATGATGAATATCTCGAGAACAAAACGTTTCCGCCAAAAATTCAGATTCGTGATCAGCGCACCAAAAACCCCCGTATACCAAATTTCGTTAAAATCGAAGTTGCCGCAGGTTTCTAGAAAATTACCGAGTTTTTGTAGGGAATTTATTTTTTTGGCAAGTGTGTTGACAAGATTTGTTAGATCAATTTGCGAGTTCTGTATTAAAAAAACTATTGTTGTCACAAAACTCTTAATTGCGTTGATAAACTTCTTAATATTAATATTAGGAGCTCTGACTTTTACAATATTTGTTTCATTATCATATATTCGTTTTTGCCACAGAATAACAAAGGAAACTACATTTTGGATGGTTGCAGGTTAACCCATGGTAAACTTTTATTTGGTAGCTCCCCTATCTTTTGTCGATAGAATGCCTATGAACGGGGATGCCGAGTAAAAATTTATTAAAGCCTTCTAAAAATTGCACATTTTTTTTTATATTTTATTGCTAGGAAATACAGGATCTAATAAAGTTACAAAACATGATATTTTCTCTAAATTTTTTATGCCTATCTTACATTGTGCTTCTTAGTACAGGTAAAATTTTCCTAATTTCTTTTTCGTGTACACACTAAAAAATGAATAAATGTACCAGTTAAAGTATAGCTACCAGTTCTTAAAATAAGTTTACCTTTTTTACTGGGTTCCCAACCAACAAACGTGTTGTGTTTAGTATTTTCATTTTCTAGCCATATTTGCAATGGTTTAAAATATTCCAGAATTCCGCTGGCATCCATTTCTCTTTGTCCAGTTATTACTTCTAATGCATCGGGCCATGGCCTAGAAGACCCCATTGCCAACATCTTTCTAAAAAAATCTTACATGATGTTTTCTAATTTAATAAAACATATCATTTAAAATAATAAAGAGCTTTTTTCGCAAACCTTAAAAAAGCCAAAAACTATTTTGTTTTACAAATTTCTACTCACTTTAGTAAATTTCCTGCTTCTACATGTCCGTAAATATCACATTCGTGTAACAATTTTTCCGGATTGTTTTCTTCGTATTCACCAGCTACTTTACACAAAGATTTATGAAATTGATATTGAAGAATCATAGACACAAAATATCTAAAACACAAACAAACATTTTTGTTTTTTGCTACTGTTTAATCAAGTCGGTAATTTTTATATTCAATATTTATACCTTAGATATGGGACATCGCCAACAATATGGTACTTTGCAGCTGGATCAAAGTCATCTTCGCTTCTGTCGATAGGCGGTTCTATTCCTTGATACTTTTCCTTTAGTTTCCACCAATCGCAATTATAGTCCTCAAATTTAGTTTTTCCAGAAAATACATCCCATCTCCAAAGGTCAGTTAGATAAGAAAATGGTAAGAAGGCTACTTGAAAAAGGCCAAGCTAAAGTTATAAAATAATTTTGTTGAAAAACTTAAGATATAGTGAGATAAGTACAGGGTTATTCATTTTAATGTAAACAGGGCCTTATTTTTGAACTTCCCTGTACTTTTTTAAAACGAATAAAGTCATTTCGTGTATTTTTTCATAAAATTTAATAATCTAATCAGAAAAACATTTGAAACAAAAACAAAAGAGTTACAGCACGAGTGACGTATTTTTTAAATGGAATACCCTGTATATTTGTATATTATTGAATAAAAGGAATTCGGTGATATAGAGATTGCTGGGTTTTTTGGAGGTTCTGATGCAATTATTGATTAAAAACTGCATTTGGATAGTTTCACCTGAAAAACCTGGCTGCCACAGGTCACAGGTGCTTATTTGTCAAAGTCAAGAATTTTAAAAGTACGTTTATTACTTTTTGGGTTTAGATATCGATATATCATATTATTTTTAGCATATATTATAATTTGAAGCCGTTCTTTTGATAAAAACCTCATTATAAAACTACCTATTCCAAAAATTATTAAATTCATTTTTAAAATACTTGACTTTGACAAATAAGCACCTGTGACCTGTGGCAGCTAGGGTATTTTTCAGGTGAAACTATCCTTATAGTAAAATGCAGTTTTTAATAAATTGCATCAGAATCGCAGAAAATAAATCCAGAAACCCCTTTATCACCGAAATTCTCGTGAAAATATCTATCCTTTGATATAAAAATATACGGAGTATTCCATTTAAAAATACGTCAATCGTGCTTTAACTCTTTTGTTTTTGTTTTAAATGTTGTTTTGATTAGAATAATAAATTCTACGGAAAAAAATACACGAAATGGCTATATCCGTTTTTTTTTTAAGTACAGGGAAGCTCAAAAATAAGCCCTGTTTACTTTAAAATGAATAACCCTGTACATTAAATAGTGTAATTTTATTGAAATAAAAATGAAAAATCAACTTTTTGTATTCTATTTTATCCTTATACACGTAAAAAATATACATACTATTGATTTTCTGAAATACTTACTCTAAAAAGATTATTTAATACTGCTTTTCGATCATCAGTTTTATTGTCCTGAAGACCAATTTTCTTTAAATGTTTTGTACTTTGCACCGATAAAGCAATCAAATCTCCAATAGCTTCGTGGAACCCTAAAATTTATAAGTAATTATTGTTATTAATGCTCGAAATATAGGTTGTTCTTAAAGTTAACTCATTAACTAACATCTCTGAATTTTTCTAAATCATCCTATATATGTTTATCCACGGTGTTAAAAGATTAAAGAAGGTACCTATTATTTACCATCATTTGCACCGCCACGAAATAGGAATGGTTGATCTTTATACTGAATAAAATATTCAATATGCCCCATTTCATGATGTGCCATAACAAAATCCTTTCCTGTAACTTCGGTACATGCCAAAATTCTAAAAAAGCAAAACTACCCAAAACCCATTTCCACGATTTAGATTATATTATTATAGATTATTTAGATTTTAGTCGACCAAGTTTAGTGGAACAACTAAACTTAAAATAACTAAAATTGAAAGAAAATTACTGTAAAAACATGTTTCTATTTTATTAGAACAAGTTTTACATTTTCCCTGTGCGGTTTTAGTAAATTAACTTTAGTGGATCAATCCATTAAATCGAGGTCGCATTAACTAAAATTGCATAGTGAACATGGGAAATTTGACAGACTAGGAACATTTGTTTATTTGTAATTATTTTTACTTGATATTAACTGATCCATTAAACTTAATTAGCTAAAATCAAACCGTGATTTAGCACCTTTTACCATCTATCTACCGGCTGTCAGCAAACCTGTTAGACAAGCCATAAAACTTAGAGTATATTAGACATATCACCAGAGGCGCATTTACATATTTGCCGCCCGTAGGCTATTTTATTTTCGCCCCCCTATGTTTATTTTTTTCCTTGAAAAATAATTTTGAAGACAAAAAAAGGTCCTCACTTTCATTTCTTTCAATTCTACGTTGAAAATAAAATTGGAAATACGCAAAATTATTTACAAGTACAAAATCTGCCACCCCTAAAAAACGTCTGCTGCCCCCTAAAAACGCCGCCATAGGCTTCAGCCTACTCAGCCTTTTGGTAAATACGCCACTGTATATCACCATCACCATACTTGGTACTGGTAAATGATAGGTAATAGGAAGATGAGAGTTTTCGCATATTCCTCACTTTTTGGTTATTTTCGATTTAACCGGAAACAGCGTTGAATTCAGAGGGTTGCCCGGGAGGCCCCCTCCCCCCGGAGCAAAAAAACCCCCGGAGAAATATGATGTTAAATCATGAATGTAATGTCAAAATATACATTTTTTACACCAATTTTCTCTCTCCCTCTCTAAAAGGTCAGTTAAAAATGTGATCACACCTTTCTTCAGCTAAAATACAACGATCTAACCCAATTTACCTTGGTTGAAAAGTTGATTGTTTGCAAGATACAGACGTCTAAGTTTCCAATTTATTTTAGGTATTTCTAAATATATTTTTTATTATTAGAAACTTTTCCATAAAGTTAGGTATAAGCGGGTTTTCAGGATGGGAAATTGAAATTAGCTTATGTTTTTGTTGTGAAATGTATAGGGAGCAACCAGCAGTTCTTTGCTTATATCGGGTGTCAACAAATCTATTAGACAAGCCATAACTTCTAGAGTTCTAGACATATCAAAATGAGAGTTGGTATGAGAGGAGATTTTTCGCATATTGCTTACTTTTTGTAACACCCTGTATATTTCAACATTTTTGGATTTCTGAGACAATTTTAAATAGTAATCTGACATTTTCCAAAGTTTTTACACCTACTTGATTTTTTAAGAGCAATTTGTAGTTTTGCATCTAGGTGGCTATGATCCCTTATTTATAACTTTATTTTTATTCCGATCGCAAATAAATTGGTATCGTTAGATTCATTAAAAAATCCTTTATTTGAAAAGAGCTTGTCTAAAAGGGTTGCCATTTGAAGAAAAAATAGTTGTCATTTTGCCAAATTGTTTTATTACTATCTTTCATATTAGTCACTAAACCTTTGTTTTTTCTAACATCACTTAGGGTCACTAGATTAATTTGCACCCAATCATGGCCACCTAGATGCAATAATAAAAATGGCTCTAAAAATCAAGGAGGATTATTATTTTTTATTATTACATTGTAACTTAGAATTGTGTCAGGAATCCAAAAATGTTAAAATATACAGGGTGTTTCATTTAAAAATTTAAAATTGAAGCCATTTCCGGTCAAACCAGAAGTGACTGGAAAGTGAAAAATATGCGTAAACTCTCCTCTTTTCATACTATTTACCTATATCAAGTATCATTTTAATATGTCTAATGTTCTAGGAGGTATGGATTATCTAATAAATTCGTTGACACCCGGTATTTAAAATACCCTAACTTTTTGTGCTTTTGTTTATAATTTCTGCAAGAAATATTTTACCATATTTTTCAAAGAAAAACTATATACTAGTATCGTTAGATCGTTGTAACGTTGTATTTTGACCAAAATAATTTGTGCTAGTATTTTGCACAGATTTTTGAAAACCGCTAGGTGACCTAGAAATGCAATGTAAAACGTTTGTGTAAAATAGCACGTTTAATCTTAAATATCTCTAAAATGGCTGTTCGTAGTGAAACTTTTAAACTTTTGGTGCCAATATAGTTTTTTTTGTTAACTTTAGGATCCCCCCACCTCCGGGAATATTTAAGTCCTCCCTCTCAGAGAAAATTTTCTTTAACATTTTTATATTTCTGAGACCAACGACCCTGAGACAATTCTAAATAGGTATTTGACATTTTTAAAAGTTTTAATGTCTACTTGATTTTTTGAGAGCCATCTGTAGTATTGCATCCAAGTGGCCATGATCCTTTATTCATCTCTTTAGTTTTAATCCGACCGCAAATAAATTTTTATCGTTAGATTCGTCAAAAAATCCTTTATTCGAAAAGTGCTTTTATAATATTGACTGGAAAGTAAAAAATATACGAAAAACTATTCTCTTCCCATACTATTTACTTATGCCAAGTCTCATTTTGATATTTCTAATTCGTTGACATCCGGTATAGTCTCAAAAAAATTGCTTGCCAGGTTTTGTAGCAGTGGTTAGGATATATTAACTTTATGATGGGACATATTTAATAAATTATATTGAAAAAAATATGATTAACGGTTTTATTGGCTTAAGGAATTCATACCAGAGTCCTTATAATTTTTCCGAGCAAATACTGCAACTGCACAGCCCCGGATCTAGGGTGGGGGCCAACCTGGGGTGTCTGCCCCGAGCGACACCTTCGAGGGGCGGCAAATTGAAGCATGGAATGTATAAGTGGCGATGGTAAAAGCGGAAGACCTTTTATTTCTTGCTTTTTACTTTATTTGCTACTGTACAGGGTGGTTTTTTTTTGTTGGTATTATAGGTTACAGCCCAAACGGTAAGAGATACAAAAAAACTAAGATACGTTTCTCGTTCTCTTTTTCAGTGTTTAGTTTATTGCTGCAATTAGATTCACGCTAACTTGATTGATTTAAAAGATACAGGGTGATTCTCAAAATTAGTCGATTTTTATTATGTCTTATTACTCGGACACTTATGGAGATAAAGTGAAATCGCTCTATCAAGTCCGCTAAGCCATAAAACTTCTTCAGCTCGGTAGTCGGTGGCTCTCAAACAATAAGTTTTATTTTATATAACTAAATAGTGATAATATTAATGAAACATTTTATTATGCCAGAATAAATATTGTAAGTATAATTACAGGCACTATAATTTGTGTAATTTGCAATTAATAGGAATGGTATAAAAATAAATTCTGCATCCATATTACCGTAATAATCGTCTGTTTTTTTTATTGATAAAAATATTAAACTGGTATTTGAAATAAACCCTTCTTCATTACCAGCATGCATTATTATGTATCTTTTACTTTTAGTTGCACTGGTATTTGAATAGTACTCTTTAGAATCATCCTGCCAAGACAATTTGGTTAAAGCTCATTTTGCAAATATCTATGTTTCGTCAAGAAAAACAACTTGCCCATACTTTGGCCACTATCAATTGATAATAAATACCTTAGGAACTCCGGTTACTGTAGTGTTAAACCAATAAAATACATTTTTTATTGTAGTAACTAGGGTTACAGACTTTTAAACCAATTAAAAACATTTTTTGGTTAGGTGGTTTTTTTCCATTTATAGTGAACAGAGTATAGAAACTTCAGATTTTTTTGTTTTCATATACTTTCTTAAGAATTGTCATCTTTTTAAAACAACATGAGACAGCTCGCATATCACTTTTCTAATATTAGTTTTTATATTTGAAGCCCATATCATCATATTCCTTGGCTTAATACATATCATAGACAATATCCATGATGGATAGTTTTATAGCTTGGGGTTAATTAAAGGTTTTTGAACGAAGGCGATTTCTTTTATTTGGTCTGTCCAATTCCTCTATAATCATCTCATGAAGTCTTCTTAGAGTTTTATCTGAAATATTACAAGCATCCATTGCAAGCATCCGACGTTCGTTTTTGCACTGCTAAAACAGACACTAACTAGCTCGAGTTATTTTTTCTAAAGTAAAATAACGTTTCACTTGTAGCAACAGACAACGTTCTCCACGAGATTATTGTTTAGTTGCTATTATAAATGAACCCATTTTCTGTGGTTGTTATTGTTTTGGTTAATAAAGGTTTTAGTATTTTTGTAAAATTGGGTTTTTATATACATTACTTTAAAAAATAAATGAATATTGATTCAATCCATGGCCAACTATGTTTTTTTATTTCTTTTGTTAGTTTCGGTGTGTGAAACAATGCAAAATATTAAGTGTTGTAGATTGTTGTAACCGCAACAAAAAAATGCAATTTCTTAAGATACTCAGATACAGGGTGTCTCATTTAAAAAATGCAAGTTGGTGTTGTATCTCAAAAATTAAAACAATTGTATTTATTTTATGTACGCCGATGGATCCTACGTAAAAAGTTATAAAACTATTGTATTTAAAGTTTCTTTCTATCTCCATAAGTGTCCAAGGAATAAGACATAGTAATAATCGACAAATTTTGAGAATCACCCTGTATCTTCTAAACCAATTAAGTTAGCGTGGATCTGATTGCGCCATTAAACTAAACACTAAAAAAGATAACGGGACACGTAACTTAGTTTTTTGCATCTCTCACCGTTTAGCCTGTACCCTATAATACCAACCAAAAAACCACCCTGTACATGCAGGGTAATTGTAAAGGGTGTCCGGTTTTTCTTGCAATTGCAGGGTTTCTTGGTTATTATTAGAGCTAGAGACTTGCGGTTTTCTCGAACTGTTGCTACTTTTTATAAAACGAAATATAACAGTAAAAGAGTTTTCATGGCCCTCTTAGTATGTGACATACAGGGCGAAATTATTGTTTTTTCATTTTTGGACTCCCTGGTATTTTAGTTATCTTTTAATTTAATTAATCGTAGTTAGTTTTGTAATTTTAAACTATAAAAAAATGTACTTTTCAAAATATGAACCAAACATATGACTTTTCTTATGGAACACCCTGTATATTTCTTATTCATAAAATTATACAGGATAACAGCATTTTTAAATTATATTAATAGTTGTTTTTTATCTTTGGACCCTAAATTGACTAAGCCCTAAGTTTATAATTTATTGCCATTTTACAGCAAAATCCCAGTTATATTTTATCTCGCTCATCAGCATCCCTATTCACGCCTGGGTTCCACAAGTTTGTTTACTTATTATTTAATTAAAAACTGAACATTTTAAATTAGTTTTACTGCTTTTATATTTAAAACCATTGACTAAGGGTATATCGTTCTACTGAATCCGATTCAACCGATCGGATAAAACTTAATCCGACAAAAAATTGCGATATACACGTTTTAGATTGAGTAAGGGATTGGATTGAACGCCATAAGGAAATCCTGTTTTTCAAGTGATTTGAATTAAGTTCAACGTCCGATCGGGGGTTATATTTGGACGATATTGGTTCTTGAAAAGGTTTAAAAATGAAAGTTAAGTAAAACAGCTGATAAGTGTAGAAACAAAATAGTGGGAAATAAAATAAGCTTAAATATTTGCTAAAATATTGTGACAGTGGTTTTTTTAGTTGTTAAACGTTGAGTTTCCTCTTGTGGATAGACCCTGGGCTGTCTGGCTGGCGGTAGTGGTTGCGTTTATTAGTTCCCATTCAACCTGTACAGGTAATAAATCCAAGGTTTTGAAAGAGTACATCGTTATACTGAATCCGATTCAACCGATCGGATAAAACTAAATCTGACAAAAAATTGCGATATACACGTTTCAAATTGAGTAAGGGATTGAATTGAACACCATAAGTCAATCCTGCTTTTCAAGCGATTTGAATTGAGTTCAGTCCGGTCGGAGGTTATATTTGTACGATGTTCACGGTTTTGCAAAAGGTTCAAAAAATGACAGTTAAGTAAAACAGCTGATAAGTGTAGAAACAAAATAGTGGAAAATAAAATAAGCTTTAAATATTTGCTAAAATATTGTGACAGTGGTTTTTTTAGTTATTAAACGTTGAATTATTATTTTGTCTTATTTTCGGAAATTAAATTAAATTAATTTAAAATTACCATAAAAGTCAGGTTAAAAGTTTATTTTTATTCGTTTGCTTTCTTTGTCAGTATATTTTTCTTTGTCAAATTTAAATGAATGTAGAACCGGATTATCTGCATCCGATAAATTCTAGGACGATGGACACAGGTTCAATGCGATCCGTCTAGTCGGATTCGATTTTTACGATGTACCCTTAGTCATTGTCCAAAATCATCAGTATGTATCCATGAAGAAAAAAAAACATTTGATTTTGGACAAAATAGTAGAAAACCGTGTATGAAACTGTATCCAAAATTATTATTGAAATTTAAATTTTGAAGGTATCAGTTTCATACATCGATTTTATTTTAAATCGAATGTTTTTCTAAAAATTATGGATTTATGCTAATTTTGGATACTGTTTTGAGTATAAACACATTGGCGCTGATCCAAAATATTCAGTTTTTAATAATTATTAACTGAACAAACTTACGGAGCCAACAGATGAGTAGGGTTGCTAGACGGGGAAAAATATAACTAAAAAAATAAAAACTTGGATTTTGTTGTAAAATATAGACAAATTATAAACTTAGGGCTAACTTTATTTTTTGGTCTGTCATGGCCCACTATGCGAAATTCAAATTTTAAATTAAACACATTAATTTAGGGTTAAAGGGTAAAAATAACTATTATGTACTATATAAGTATTATATATTTTTAAAAAGCTCTCATCGTTTTTAATTTAATAAATAATAGATATACTTCAGTTTCTAACAAAAATCATATATTTGGTTTACATCTCAAAAAATATAGATTTTTAAAAAATCTAACTACACCACTGGATTGTACTTAAAAATATCGACTAATATTATTTTTTAATTTTGCTGTAAGTTACAAGACAACTGAAATACGAGAGAAGTCCAAAAATGAAAAAAAATCACCCTGTATGTCAAAAATCAAGAGGGCCATCAAAAATCTTTTAGTGTCTACTTTTGTTTCTAAAAGAGAAGCAATAGTTTGCAAAAACCGCAAGTCTCTATCTGTAATAATAACCCAGATACCATGCAATTACTACGAAATCCGGTTGTATATATGTACATAGGGCGGCAAATGAAGGGAGGACTTTTTTTTGCTGTTCCCTTTACCTGAGATACGTTCTGTATTAGAAAGGTGGCCAAATAGTGTAAAGGGCGCAATTCAAAAAACGAGGACCGTTTATTCTAAACAAAAGAGGGGCTGCATACGGCAATTTTGACCTCCCCCTTACAAAAAATAAAGATCCGGGGCTGCAACTGCACAAAAATAGAATTTGCAACACATTTAAGTCTGCTCTTAAAACTCAAACTTCTTTGTATAAACTGACAAAAATAGCATACAAAGACCACAGGGGAAAAACGTGTAAGTCACAAAATTGCTAAATCAAATTCAGAGAGAATGGTAGGTCTAAGTGTATATAGTATCTATATACCAGACAATGCAGGGGAAAAATGTGACGAGCCTATCATAATACCAAAAATTAGTATCAGGCTACTGGTGCTAAGTCAATAAATAATCAATGATATAATACATTTTTCCCATGTATTTTTGATGTTTCGACACTTATTATGGAGTTGGAGAAATTTAATACTTTTAACATGGTGTTAAGTAAATATGCAGTATGCAAATTGAGTAGTTATAGTATCGTTTCTTTACTTAAAATTCGTTTTCTGTTAAAAGTTTTTCCCGTGGTCTTCATACGTTAGTGTCATAATATGCCCGCCAATGAAATCGTACCTAGATCGAAGCCGACTTTGAGTTTGAAGGAAAATGAAAAGTCAATGTTTGATGTTAATGTTGTAGCGCCACTCCAAATTTAATCCCTTTATTATTTATTTATTTTCTGACTTTCTTTTCCTAAGTAGCGGCTACAGCTTTTCTAATGGGTTCGGTTATTTTAAAGCTTAAAGCTTTGTAGAAATTTTGAAAGGGAGCTTAAGTTTATTGGTACTTATCGTTGTTTAGATGATGTATATCCAAATTTATGATATTTAGGCAATAACACACACTGATTACACAATAACACTTTTTATTTAAAAAAATATATAGAGCCACTCAACAGATTATAAATTTTCTAATTTATTTCACTAAAATTAACTTTACAATTTCACCGCAGAATTCACTTACTTTTTGGTTTTTTAAACGTTATCAGGAAATAATTTATTTATTTATTTTAGCGACCGATGGCCCGTCAAACACAGATTCCCCGTTCGCGTACTTTATTTTTCCGGACCGCTCGTCTGAGTTTACTTGGACCCAATTTCTTCGTTCGAACTTTTTGCAATGGATGATCACGAGTAACTAGCTTTTTAGGCGGTTTCGAGGTCTTTTTATATCGTCCTAGTTCTTTGTTTCATCCAAAGAACACGTCACAGTTAAAAGAATATATATTCTTTTAACTGTGAACACGTGCAAGGTTACTTTGGTACCGAGCGAAAATTTGAGCTTGTTTTCTTGGAAATTTCCATGTAGTACCGCGTGCACAACCGCAGGTGGCTAGTTTTTGCACACGGTGTTTTCTACGCACGGCACCAACATCGCGTGATTACTTGTCCTCGCCTAGTACCATTGGAAGGGGGTCTTGTACCCAAACTCTTTTTGTCTGATCCAGTTTTCGGGTATCGGTTAAATTAAGCAGTCGAAATATAAATAAGTAAATAAAAGTGTTTGTGAATTTTAATTCTTATTGGGATAACTGATTGATTTTTTTTTTAAGTAAGCATTATTTTATTTTAAATTATTTTAATTTAAATTTAATTTAAAGAACTTGGCTATTTTTCTAAATATTGTGTATTTTTTTAAAACATTTTTTTTATTTTGAAAATAATTTTAAAATATTTAAATTTAATCTTCTAGTCATCTAGTCTTTAAAAAGAAACACTTAGTACTTGGGAAAATAATTTAATACTTTAAAAAATATATTTTTTTTGTTCTTTTTAATTAAATAATTTTTTTTTATTTTTGGTTTATTCAAATAAATATTTTTTTTCTCTATTAAATTTTTAATAAAATTTAATTTATTTTATTTATTAAATTTTTACTCTATTTTTATTTTTGATTATTAAAATATTTTATAATTTTCTTTACTGTGGTGAAATATTTTCCTCCACTACAATGTTTGTAAACAAAACAATATATTTCTATTTTTTATGTTTAACGGTTTTATTGTACCAAAAAATGAAAAAAATTCGGTAAGCCCTGGCTACCAGATCGCACCAATCTTCTCATCAATCTGAGGTATCGCCAGACAAATAATAAAACCGTTGGGCGTAGCCCGAGTAAATATTATGATAGAAATTTCAAGTGCCCAATGATTTTATTATTTGTCTGATCAATACCCCAGATTAATGAAAAGAGTGGTGCGATCTGGTAGCTAGGGCTTACGAATTATTTTTTAGCCTTAGGTACAATAAAACCGTTTAACATGAAAAAAAATAATTACCTATATAATTTATTTTTAAGTTTTAGTTTTGTTTTTAGTTAATACTTTTCACTCTTGAGTTCATTTAATGCCTCACTATAACTAATCAGAAGTAACCAACGATTTTATATTAAGGTAGTTGTGTAAAATATGTAATTCATCATTTTGTGGCGGCGACCATCATGGATTTAAGTTTTTTTCATAGTTAGCTCAATTTTACCAATCAAGCCCTTTTATTTAATACTCATATTGAGGAAGTTGTGGAAAAAATATGTAAACAGTTATTTTGTGGCGCGGCCATCTTGAATTGTAAATTTTTCATAGTGAGCTCTATTCTCGAATCAAGCCTTTCATTTGATACTCATATTGAGGTAGTTGTGGAAAAAATATGTAATTCGCCATTTTGTGGCGCCAACCACCTTGGATTTAATTTTTTTATATTAAGCTTCATTCTACCAATCAATCCCTTTCATTTGATACCAATATTGAGGTTGTAGTGAAGTAATATATAATCCGCCATTTTGTATCGGCGGCCATCTTGGATTTACAATTATAAAGAATATATTATATTGTTTTGTTATAAAAATTAAAAGTGTGTACCAAATTTCAGATTGATCGGTCGTCAGAAAGGGGATTAAATTCTAATTACTAAATTTAGGACGTCATCATCATAAAAAAATATTGTACTATCAACAATTCATTTCACACCGTACTATTTAAAATTGGTAAAAGATTTTTTCCTACCTGAAATCTTTTCTATTAGAAAAATCCCAGGCTTGCGCTTGACAAACTGATTCTGTATTAGATGGTTTAACCAATTGAGAATCATTCCAAAAAGTTTCTGGCATTTTGCTCATATTTATAGATATATAAAAATCCTCCGCTGTTTTAAATATTTTTAGTACTGTGAAGTTCTAAAATAAAAAAAAATAAACATGTTAAGAATACCTACCTACTTTTGAGCTAAAATTTACGGCGTTAGAGCACCTTATTTTTTTTTAGGACAACCCTTGGATGCTTTTATAAAGGCAAAGTACCGTGGGTGCCAGGGCTTCTAAATTAATCGACTCACCTTATTTTTAAGTTTTTCTGTAAGATCTGTGTCATCTTTAACATCTGAATAGGGTAAACTAAAATTAGCAATATTTGCCCAGTTTTGTCCCCACATATCACCTAAGTATGTAATAAAGAAATTAATGGTCTTAGAAAACAGTAAGCACTTTTTTTTCTTATGTAAGTGAAATTTTACAAACACATAAAAAGAGCAGTTCCCGAAAAAATTTGTTTAAGGTAAAACATTAGTTGTTAGCTTCTAGATTTAGATATTTATTACTGTCATATTTTTTAGCGCTTAGTGAAAAACTGTATTTCTATTTCTGATGAAGGTCAAATAGTACCGAAACGTCAATAAATGCAACAAAAATAAGAAAAAGAAAAGTATTTTTTTAAAAGGACTTAAACCCCAAGAAAAGTAAAAACATAAAATATATAATCCTAAAGTCCAAGAAAAACAAGAAAAAATTTAAATATATATATATATATATATATATATTATATCATTAAACATTTGTTACCCAATTTTGTTCTAATATGGCAATGTTATTTATGGCATTTAGGGTTTTTTATCACTAACTTAGTTACATTTAATAGGTTTAGTAACGTCTCGAGCGGCAATTGAAGGAATATTTCTAACAAAAAATGGTACGCCACTGACTTTGTAAGTGTGTGTCAAATTTTTGTGCTTTATTTAGACCAAGCAAATTAAAATACAGCTTTTATGCTAGTCCTATTATTTAATATTTTGTTTTTCGTATCTTGTTAAGTCTAAGGGAAAAAAATTAAATCCACCGGGTTTGAATATTGAATATTTTTAGAACATAAAAGAAGCATTCCGGAAACTTTTTCCTTTAAAAAATATTTTTTATTAGCAAATATGTAACAACAGCAGTAAATGCCTTTCTTAAATAAGTTGTTATATCCAGTCTATCAATTTTTACTAAAATAAGTGTTTTCGAATTTTTTAGTTTTTTGAAAAGTTTATCACCCTGTATCTTGGCAACAAAAAATTTGCGGAACCATGTTTATATAAACGTTTCTTTTTATTCTCTGATGTAGAATCTGCCCTTAATTTTTTTAGAAACAAAAGTTACAGATAGTCCATCCGTGGACACCGTAGATTTTTTGGAGAGAACTTTTAGTTTAATGTTTGTCTTTAATCAATAAAATAGCTATTTAGTGCTGCAAAACAAAAAGAAAACTCCAACAATATAATTTAATTTAGGTGTGTTGATTATACAACTGATCCATGAGGACCATTTTAACGAATTTCAAGTGCCAATATCTCAAAAACCAACGATTGTTTACTGGGGTCATTTTATGTTTTTCTGGATACTTACAATGCCTTTCGGTATTATTAACTTTCCGGACACCCGGTATAACACAAACATTTACCTAATAAATGAGCTGGTATGGGTTCCCTTTCACTTACAATATCGCCATATTTTTCTTTAAGTTTCCTTCTAATATAGGCATGAAGTTGAAGATATAACGGTCTGAGTTGTTGCCACAGATTATCAACTATATTTTTGATGTCAGGTTGTTCGAGGTCCTTTAGCCACAATTCCGACATATCTTGCATCTTATTTAGTTTTGCAGCTTCATTTGATAGATCAACGTATTCCTTCAAAATATATCTCACATTAGTTCTAGTTTTATGGATCTATGTTTTAAACAGTTCATCTTATTATTGTTCTCTTCTCTTATCAGTGGCGGCGACAGCTGGCGATAGCTGGCATAAAAATTTGGAGGATGGGCAACAAAATTTGCAAGTGTAATGCTGCCGCCACACATTGGGTGAACTTGTGGTCAAACTATTTGTCGAAACATTTGGCAAACTAGTTGTTATGCTGCATCCAGACTTGCAACAATTCGCCGCGCCACATAGCCCCACATAGTGCGGACGTGGACGTGGACGGAATTCAAGTCGTTCCAAGGGCTTGGGAAATGATTCCGCGGTGATTCAGAGCTTGTCGGTTTTTGCATCAAAGGAGCGACAAATAAGTTGTTTTGTTTGGATGGATGTTTGGCGAATTGTCCGGACGCAGCTTAAGCAAGCGGACTTGAGAAAAGGTGGGCAATCAAGAGAATGTAGACGAACTACCCGCTTACACAATGGTTGTTTGCCAAAGTTTGTGGTAGTTGGCCCAATGTCTGGCGGCGACATAGTATTTCAACTATACCGACACAGGGCGTTTTAAAATTCATACATATATGTTAAGGCCGTATTCACCAAGCTCTAACAAATATTTATCATACTGATAGCCTGCTTAAAAAGTAGGCTATTAAAATCTGATAACTATTTGTCAGAGCTTGAATACGGCCAGCAACACTATGTGCCGGCAATGTACATTTTCATATTGGCATTGATGGTAAAGCATTGGCAATTGGTGGCAATATTATGCCAACATTTTATACGCATTAAAAAGTCAAACCTAAATAAACACTTAATTGCCAATTAATTTTACATGCAGGCGTATTGCCGGCAAGCATACAAAAATGGTGGCATACCAGTCCTGATTAAATAAGGCACGCGTTTTTGTTGCAGGCAAATAAATATTGGATTTTTGAAGGCAAACCTTCAACGCATATTCATACTTTTTAAACCATATTATTAACATTGGTATTTAACTAACATTAAAGCAATTTTTTTGATCTGTTTTATTTATAATGGCAGCTAAACAACATTATTTTATGTTTTTTACATAATTTAAAGGAAATGACCTTTTCATAACATTTTATTGTTAAAAATCATGCAAATAAAAATTAGGTCAAACAAAATGTTTATTATGTATTTTGGAGTGAATAAAAATAAAATGATGGTAAAATTAGCTACGTTAATTTCGACCGAAGGTGACCGCTTTGTGCATTTGTTTTCTACGTGGTTTTCTAGCTTTTTAGTTTCTTTTTAAAGAAAAGAGTTTTTAATAGACATAATTAAATGTATTCTTTACCTAATAAGTGTGTGTTGTGTGATTAATTGGTGATGGCTAGTCGAGAAGGCAAGATATTCAAGTAGACTGTTAGCAGCTGTAAACATTTTGTTTAAAACTTTATTAAAAGTTTTAAAAACGTTAATAAAAATATTATATATATTTAATATTTTTTTGACATACCGATAGATGGCGTAATGGACAATAAACTACTACGTTTCTGCAATATCTTCGCTTTTTATCGTCTAAACCGTACCCATTTGACAAAAGTAATTCGAGAGCGGTCTGCGGTAGGTGATCTCACTTAGCTTTGAAAGAAATATCTTCGACTAGTGTAAAAATCTGCATCTCCAAGTTGGACAGTGTTCCGAGAGATGGTACTTTGCATTGCAAGGAAATTGCATGCAGTAAGGAGTTTTTTCCTATTTTAATTTTCAAATAAAATATCGCATCATTTTAGCTTTTAAAAAAACGTATATGTGACAATTTTCGTCAATAAGACGTCAGCTTGCTGCTTGGGAGTATCTGCATTTGCCCACTTTCTTGTGTTTTTGTTATCTTTTTGCCAATAACTTATTAATGATGGATGCCATCATCTTAAACGCATTTTTTTGCCAATAACTTATTAATGACGGTTGCCATCACTTTATCTGCAACACGTGGCCTAATAACGGCCAATTGCTTACTTTCGCGTCTTTTTGATACCTTTTTGCCAATGTCTTGCCATTAAAGAGTGTTGGCAATGCCAGTAAAATAAATGTACAACGCCGGCAAAAAATGTTATATGGGGCTGTTAGAAGCTTATTTTTGAGGTCCTATAAACTTTTGTTCACACCAAATCAGTTTCGAAGTTGTATTTACTATTTGTCTTTAAAATAGTAATATCGCCTTTTTAAAGGAAAGGGGGTATAATAAACAATTTTTTAAAAGTAAAACTACACCATCACGTTGTCCACAGAAAAATCCAAATATTTAGTTCCTTGCATTATTGTAATAAAACATTCAGATAAAAGTAACGGTTTTCGAGAAAATCTTACTTCAATCTCTGGTCATATATCTAATTTTGTTTAATAAATGACATACATTTCGCAAGGTCAACTTTAAAGTTTACGTTCATGTGAGTTTTAGTGGCGCCCGGGCCCCTCCCAGGGTATTGCAAGGCCTCCCTTGGTTTCCTCCAGTTTCAATGGCTAGTTACGCCTATGGCGTTCAGGTACCGTAAACATGTTTGGGAACCAATTTACATACAGGGTGGGCCAAATTAAACTTCCACACTTTTTAAGTAACAATAACTTTTTATCCATTGCGCATATCTTTTTATTTTTACAGGGCTAATGGGTAGAATGTTTTCTCTAGGTTTGTCAATTTTGGTCGAATAGATTTAATCGGGACCGGACTTACGGGACTTTTTCCAAAATGATGCATTTAACCTCGTTGCAAAAGAAATCGGATATAGCTATAATTGAGTTAATACGTTTTTCTTGTAGGCAAACTATGGGAAATGATTCAGTAAAAGCTAATCTGTTAATAATTTGAAGATTCAGGAATTATAATTATTCTTGATAAGTGATGCGCCCCAAAAAGCATGCATTTCTCTCGATTTTAACAGAAGACTGTTTTAGTGTGCTTTGAAAATCAAAAATGTGAGTTTACCATAGTTCCCGAGTTGGATGCCGACACAACTTAACAGTAAATTTAATTAAAATAAACGTATTAGCCTAATTGTAGATAATTTTAATTTCTTTTGCAACAAAGTTAAATGCATCATTTTAGAAAAAGTCCCGTAATACCGGTCCTGACTTAATATATTTGACCAAAATTGACAAACCTAGAGAAAAACATATGTACCTATCAGCCCTGTAAAAGTGAAAAGATAGGCACAACAGATAAAAACTTATTATCATCAGTTAAAAACTGTGCAAGTTTGGCCCACACTGTATAAGTCTTTATATAGGCAACCAAAAGGTTGGGAACCAATTTTCTTAATATTTTTGATTCCGGAACCAATTTGCATACGCCCAAATTTTTATTTAAATTTTTATTAATATAATTTTAACAAATACCTTAAAAAGTGAACGACATTTAGGTCCTACGGCATCCCTCCACTTTACCCAGACATGTTTTAATTCTTCGGGATCTTGAGACGTTGCAAGAATATCTGTTAATTCTAAAAAAATTGCGGTTTTAAAATTAGTCGGCTGTTAATTTTTTAGTTAGTTTTGAGTCAATATACAGGGTGTCTAGAAACTCTATCAACCGTTTAGGAAGTGATTATTTAGTAAAAAATAAGAAAAACAAAACTCTGTTAAAACATTTTTTTAAAATGCCTTTTATAGAAACTCAATTTTTTTTACAAATTTAGGAGACATTTCCATAACAGTTAAAAATGTAAAAAAATAATAATTATCACCTTTTTATATTGATTTATTTACTTTTTATTGTTATGTTTAAGCAATATGACCTGTTTGTATTTATTAACGCGAAAACTGAAAAACTTTGTTTAAAACTAAACGGGAATTTAAAATAATATATATATATATATATATATATAAATATATATATATATTTACGGTAAATCCCTTACAGGCGACACTGGTGGAAATTTATTTTTTCTAGTATCTTAAAAAATGTTTCTTGATGCAGAGAAAACGTTTTCCAAATTAAAAAATATATATATTAAAATTGGTATAAAAGTTATTATTAAAAAAATAACGTTTATTTATATGAAGTTTTTTCCTTTTTCTCATTGGAGGATCATCCCTTTAAGTTTGTCGGTAGAGTTACTGGACACGCTGTATGTGTTTAGATTTTTTTTTCGCTTTACCTGGATCAAGACTCAATTTACATATGTCCCCAGGTTTTGAATCTTGTGGACAGATTTTTGCTTTGGAATAAATAGATACCATTGTATTTATTATGTTAGTAAGATTGAGAAATTTATCGTCGCTCAATGCAGCTGTACCCAAATACGAGCACGAGCGGAATTGCCTTTGCAAACTAGAATTCTTAAAATTTTGCCAAGGATATTTGATAGCTTCTTTCCAAATTTCTTTT
This sequence comes from Listronotus bonariensis, assembly GCA_014170235.1. Lineage (NCBI taxonomy): Eukaryota > Metazoa > Arthropoda > Insecta > Coleoptera > Curculionidae > Listronotus > Listronotus bonariensis. The sequence continues at coordinate 27,249 of JACEGR010000626.1, forward strand.
GAACGTTTTGCAACATCAGCTTCTACATCAACCTAAAAGGTAGTTTTTGTATCGGTAATTACACAGTAACTCCGACTCCACAGTTTTAAAAGCAAAAAAATTTAAAAGCAATAGTATGAAGAATTTGGTCACTAGTACAAGTAGTATCCCTACATTACCAGTCGATTCTCATATATCCCCAGTCAAGGAGAGATTTTTAGGTATAACTTATTAAAAATAACGCCCGTGGCAGCACTATCGGATTGTTTAAAAGGTGCTGTGAAATGCAATAACTGCATGTATTAATGCTTGAACAACGTTGACGAAACCCAAGAAAAATGGGTTAAACAACTAATAACCCCACACTCAAGGTACTTTGTGGACTGTCACAAAAATAAAAGGTGACATCCAACCCAGTCATTATAAAAGATTCTGATGAAACCATTTCAAAGTCCATTGGAATCGTCAGTTGTCCTGGTTAATAAAAATATGAACTTTTTTTTAGGTAAGAGTTAGTTAAAAAATAATGTCCGTGGAGGCACCACGGCTCTGTCTAAAAGGTGCTGTAAAATGCAAAAAATGTAATGTTTCAGTGCTTGGACAACGTTGACGAAACAGGGGAAAAGACGGGTTAAACATCTAATAACTCGACACTCACGGTACCCTGGTATTTAGGCATAGGTCTTCGTAGGATGTCACTCAAAGATATGATTACACCGACACACACAAAAAAAAGTTTAATGTGCACCGGCCGCGACCTATCTACGGGTATGTTTTTCGACCCTCTGAATCCGAATTTCAAGTCAGTTTAGGCCGTACGGGTCAAATTTCAAGTAAGTTGCAAGAAACCGTAAAAATACCTTAAAACGCGCTGGTATTCTATTAAGGTTAACTGGCAAAACCGATTTTATTACAGTAAAACATGTAATTAACCTGCCAAAGATATTAAAAGTAATATGCTTAAACTCTGTTTCTTTTTAGATTTATGTTTTATGAATTATTTATTTCGCCTTGGGTCACTTTGATCTGTTTAAGGTAAGTGCTTGTAAGAGGAAATTAATGTATGCAAATATTCCAGTATTCCAATTTACTCATTAATACTTATCATAAAGTTCAGAGAATGATCTTAAATCTATGAGCTACAGGAATTCTGGTATCATTAAGTATTATTGCTGGTCTCTTGATGATAACCGCTTAAAAATTATTAGTGTTACTATCATGTTTAGAAATCATTTACGTACTGTTAACACATTTCCTTATTTCTTAAGGATACTAAATCTAAACAAAAACATTTGTAAAGGTGCAGGGTGTTACAGAATGTTGTTAAGAACATTTTTTTTAATCATAGACGATTTTTGTGACGTGTTTATTTAAGATTTTAAAACCCTCCCTAATTTTCTTGTGCAATCAGCGGTTGCTGAGATATTGATGGTAAAAGACAAAAAGGTCCTTTTTCGTTCAAAGTTCAATATCTCAGTGAGAAGTGGTCGTATCGAACTTTAAAAATAAAAGAAAATTAAAGCTGAATAAACAAGTTATCCGATCCGTATTAAGGAGAAGTTGGAAAAATGTTTTTCAAATTTTTAGACCAAAAAAACGAATGCATTAAAAAAAAATCTTTTCGGTATTTATTAGGATTGCGCGGTAGACGTTGCTTGAATTTTTTTACTGTAGGATCTTGAATCTAAAAACTTTAAGCTTTTAAATGCTTTTTTAAAAATTATTTCAGTACGGTAATTTTTAAGCAAAATACAGCCAGTTGAAAAACGTCAAAAAGTTTAGAGTTTTTTTGTATCCTTTAATTTTTTTCCGGTAGTGTATTATGATTAGAAACAAATAAAAGATAACATGTAAGCCAAAATATTAAAAAAAAAATAAAACCGAAGAAAACCCTATTCGGCATAATTACATTCCTAAACACCAAGAAACAAGAACCTAAAAAACACGAGTCTCCTCTCATCGAATGCATACAAACGACTAAGTGGAGTAAATACTAGAATCGCAACACATCTTGTCCAGACCAAATCAAACCACTTTTTGATGTACCGATCAAGGAGCGAACACAATCGAGCACCAACGCCAATCTTGGAAACGTTGGCTTATGTTTGCTCGCCGTACACACCGATTTGAACACCTCCAAATCAGTCCACATGCGCCTAGCTTGCGTTGGAATCTCGGTTTGTACGCGGCTGAAATTTTCCGATTCTTTCCGACAACAAACGCCAACGTCACATGTGCTTGCATTTGATTGCTCGGCGTTGGATTTTCGCACTGTACGGGGCTTAAGGCTACGGCCAAGATATCAAGCGTCTGCGGCCAGCGAAAACCGGACAACGTAGAAGACCTGCCTTTAATTTTTATGGTAGCATGTAGCAAAAATAATTTTTATTTTTAAATCAGGTGAGCAAAAAGCCCTGCCACTGCCGGCCGAAACGAACAAATGTTATCCCCGGAGCGTTTCTAATGTATATAAACTGGCTTCAAAACGCTGTTTACCATAAAATATTGAAGCCAGTACCGGCTACCAGTACAGAGATTTGATACTTTCCGCTTGACGCTTTCACTTGTTATCGTAGCCGAGGCCTAATGCGTAAATGCAAATGGCCAAACCGACACCCAGCAGACGGGCGAAAATTATAAAATGCAGCCTTCTGAACTGTGAAAAATCGCTCGCTTGAGCGTCTTCAGTTTGGCCGTTCCCTTAATTCAAAAAAGTGTTAGCTTTCCATAAAAAAGTGAGGTAGCTGGAGCATATTAGTACCAAAACTGAGCTAGAAAAAAACGAAGTTACCCCAATACGATTCTGGAATGGACTTCCTTAGTTGATTTGACAAAAAATGTCAAAAACATTAAGTATCTAAAATCATATGCTACAAAAGTACATGCTAATACAAAATAAGGTATAAAAAAAGAGGATTTATTTTTACCTTTATTTTCAAATTTTCGTCTGTTAAATTTGTGTCGAATTTCCATTCAACAATACTAAGTCTATGAGCATCTTCTTGCGATTTTCTATTAACGTCTTCCATAAATTGTTGCGCATACTGTTCACGAGTCATATACCTTTTAATTTGTCTATGTACAAAGAATGTTAAAATTGTAACACTAGACAAGGTTATTAAAGTTACTGGAATAGTGAGTTTCATTTTTTAAATTTCAATCTGGCAGCAATGCTGGCTAGCGCTGTGTTTACTGCCTAAAATAGTTACCTCAATATACAAACATTGTATACTATTACCACAGAAAGAATAAATTTTAAGTTATTTTGTATGTGCCTTAACAGATCAAAAGAAAAAATAAAACGTTTAGTGTAAAATAGCAATATTAAATATTCTATTTTCATTAATTCCTACCTTTTATTAAGCTGTATTTAAAATAGGTATTAATACAATTTTATTGGCCTATTAACTTGCACACAAGTATTTTTTTCAATTAAAGATTTTAATGCAGTTTAACCCAGCACGAACAGTTATAAAAAATTATAATAATAATAATAACAAAAATATTCATGTTATATGCTGTTTTAGGTGCTTATCAAGAACCATAAAACTTAAGTTAAAAACACTATAGGGTATTCAAGAATATGTGGACAATCTTTCGGATTTATATAGAGCACGTGAAAATATTGTGTAAAGTTCCTATATGTTTATTTCCTAAGGCCCCTCTTTACAGATGTATGTGCCCTTGGAGGACGACGCTGGAAATCGGTTTTTCTTGAATAACTTTGAATAACTTGAAACATTTTTTAAATATGATAAATACAAGTAGGGACTCTTTAAAATGATATCCTTGTAAAACACTTGCTTTCATTAGTTTGCCAAGGCACTATGGGATAGACATCCATTAATAATTTTTAATATTTTTTGTCCTACCCTGTATATCTTAAAAGATAAAAGCATTTTGGTGAAAGATACGGATACTATAGGATTCACCCAACCAAACAGTGTTTTTATTTATTTTATACGTTAAAACATAAAAAAATTAGGAAGATTCTTCTAATAAAAATTAAAAATATTCTTCAGAATTGGATGGTCATATTTCCGAAACTAATTCAGATAGACATATTATGAAATGTGATATTTTTAAAAATCTTTCTAAAAGATCTCCATTAAAAAAACATACTTATTGTCGTAACCTGTATATCATATAAGATAATAAAAATTTAATTACTGATTAGAAAACTATAAAATTAGCTTAACAAGCTGATATTTATTTTATTTTGTACAATAAAAAATAATGAAGTTAAAGGGGTGTAAATTATAATCTAACACTTGGTACCCCAGTTTCCCAAAAACCACCTCCAATAATGCATGATATTTTTTCAATATTTTTCCAGTAAAGAGCACCTAATTTTAAATTAGACTGGTATCAGAATTTTGACCAAAAAATTTCATTTCTATCCCATATCAATCTAAACTTTTTTAAAAACTTTCCTGTCTAACGCCTATTACTCCCCTGTCTGGCGCCTATTTTTCATGGCGCATTAGGCTGTAGCCTAGTCAGCCTAATGGATAATACGGCCCTGAGTGCAAGGGCGGACTAACCCTTACGCAATAGTGTCAATTACTTTTACACCCTGCATAATAAATAAATGAAATAGGTGTTTTTGGATAGCTTAAATTCTTAGCTAAAAAAAGGTACTTCTGTAAGATGTCAAAAATTAAAGCGTTTTCGACAAAAACAAGGTTTTGGTTAGTAGGGACATCTAAAAACATTAGGTTATTCTGTTGCAAATGGTACTAAAAACTTTTTTTTTATTTTAACGAAACTAAAAATAATGTTGCAGCATTATGGGTCCCATAATCTTCGATAATTTAAGCTAGAAAATGCATAAAATAAGAGGAAGCCTATGTCGAATCGACAAACAAAAATTATTAAATACAACCCTATTTAATGAAATGAAATAAAATATTTATTATCACTCAAATTGAGTTACAACAACAACCTGTCAAAAACGTCAAATAACTTAATTAATTTAAAACCTAGGCTAACTATTCAAAAATACAAAAATATAAAAAAACTTACAACTCGGACATATAAAAAAATAATTAGACAAACAATTAGTATACAATTTAAGACAATCAGAACAGTTCTTAAAAACTTACAAAGATAAACAAACAGAAGACCAAACTAACTATATCAATTTATTTAGTTAGTTATAGTTATCCAACCGATCATAGAAGTATTCCTCCACAGAATAGTATGCCCGTTGAGCCAATAGCGTTTATACTCTTGCGAAAAAGATTCTGTTTGATTTAATATCCCTTAAGTGATTTGGTAAGTGATTATAGCACTTTATACCCATGTACTCAAAAGAGTTTTGACCCACTGTGAGCCGACTAAAAGGTTGTTGTAAGAGGTTTTTATTTCGGGTCGGGTATGAATGCACTTCGTGTCTATGTATAAAGTCACGCTTGCACGTTCTAATATTTTACACCAGTGCAAAAATATAGAGACCTGGAAAAGTAAGAATATTCAAGTTAATAAAGCTGTCCCTGCAGGTCTCAAGAGGTTTTAGTTTTGCTTATCACACGGATAACCTTTTTTGCAGTACAAACACTCTACGTGCTTCACTGCTCCATCCCCAAAACAGAAGTCCATATTCCATTACGGAGCGAAAGAGGCCATTATACATAAGCATCAAGATGTTTCGGTTTACAGTGTTACAAAGTTGGTGAAAGAGAAAGCAAACGGAACTAAGTTTTTTACAAATGTAGTCAATATGATCTGACCAAGTGATTTTGTGAACAATGTATATGCCCAGAAACTTTGTGCTGTAAACTTGTTCAATTGATTTTCCATTTAATCTTAGTAGCAGACTTGCATCCGTTGACTTATTTTTAGGACAAAAATGTACTAAGTTGGTCTTGGAGCTGTTTAGTATAAGTCCATTTTGCTTACACCACCCAGACATTTCAATAATGGACCTCTGTGGACCTTACTATTGAGGAGCTTAAGTCCTGCTCAGCTATCAACATGTTGGTGTCATCAGCATAAATTACGGTACTTCCACTAATATTACATGACAATGGCAGGTCATTAATAAAGCAGCAAAACAGAATCGGTGACAGAATTGACCCTTGCGGAGTGCCGACCCGGATTGGCTGTGGTTTAGATCTGCTTTCGCCAACCTGCACCGCTTGCTTTCTGTCTGATAGGAATGAGCGAATACAGCTATTTGCTGGCCCCCTCACCCCCATTCGGTCTAGTTTGTCACAGAGCAAGTTATGATCCACCATGTCAAAAGCCCTAGTCATATCAAAGAATAGTCCGACTGGGAACCTCTTGTTGTTTAGAGCGTTAATAATACCGGATATAAGATTTCTAGTCTATTTAATCAAAACATTGCTTCTTTTCGAAAACGCTTTACTTTATTAATATCAGACAGGACTACCTAATTTTAAGCTAAGGGTTAAAGCTATTTAAAAATTATATTTTTATTTCTTTATTATACAGGGTGTAAAAAATAATTAGTACTATTTTGTAAGGGGCCGTTCAAGTATTACGTAAGCACTATAGGGCGCAGGGGGTCTTGGTTTTGCCTATTTTTGATGACATGGGGCGTGGAGAGGTCTAGAATGGGATTACGTCAGCAGCAGGTTTTACTGGTATACACATATGGCAACCTACCCACCACAATACGGCGCATTCAAGAGTACTGAGCCGCTGGGTAAGTAGTGTCAAAATTGTCTAATCAAACCAATAGGCTGGCTTTATTTTGCTAGTTTTGACACTCCGCTAAGCACAGTGGTTAAGCGACTGAGTACTCCTGACTGCGCCCATGCTTCAAAACAATACACATTTTTGGTGATTTCCACAAATAATGAATACATTTAGGTACTTGCTTAGAATCGAATATGGGAATTACGGCGCAAAATGTCAAAATGTGGTTTTCAAATAGACAAATTCAAGTTACGCCGAAAATTTTTTGAAAGTGGTACAAAATGTAGTTAGTGAACAAAGTGTGGCGTAAATTTGAAATACAAGCAAAGTCCTACAAGGAATTTGATATTGTTTTTAAGAAAATTGAAGAATAATTGCAATTAGTGACTAAGAATAAATCCAATCTACTACGATTTTTTTATAAGGTGAATGTTAAAACCGTTGGAGGTATAAGTACTAGAACTAATCAATCTTGGTTTTTGAGTTTGGACCGCGTCAAATTGAAATCGTTACAGAAATTTTGCCAGCGATTGCTCAAGGCATTTCCAGAGATCTTTACTCTGCGAGATGAAAAGACTGACTTTATAAGACAAATTTATTTCTTATGATTGACTCTGTCGACTGGTCACAATAATAAACTATGTTATTTTTTTTGTATTTCTGTATTTGAATGGCTTGACGTAAACATTAATATACAAACCAAAAATTTTAAGAACGTTTTTTGGTCGTAATATTAATTATTATGGTAATATTTGTACCTTGCTTTATGTTGAATACGGCCAGTAAAGTTTGTTTAAATGAATATTTTTGTGAGTTAAAGTCCTCTATTCTAAGCTTATTTTCTTATTTCTATAATTTTAACTGCTGCTTAACGAATAAAAAAGACGAAATACATTAAAAGAAAATTGCATATACAAATGTTTACGTAATCAGGGGAGGAGGGTGGTAGGAGTAATTGTAATAAATCTGCTTACGTAATACTTGAACGGCCCCTAAGGGTTAGTCCGCCCCTGGCAAACTAATAAAAGCAAATGTTTTACAAGGATATCGTTTCAAGTAATTCTAACTGGGTTTTATCATATAATAAAATTATTTTATTATACCAGGTGATATAAAAGTTATTCAAGAAAAACCGATTTCTAGTAGCGTCTTTTAAGGGCACTCTTGTAAAGAGAGACTTTTGAAAAATATTTTATATGAACTTGTCACATCATTTTTGTTTTCTTTCTGAATCCGAGAGATTGCCTACATATTCTTGGACACCCTGTATAATCAGAAAAAAATCAGATACAGAACTTTTTATAAAACAAAGATGTAACTTCAGGCATCAGTCGCCAGATATCAAACCTGTGAACGTTAGTAATTCAAATAAATACAGGGTGTTACAAAACAAAATGTTGTTGAGAAAATTCTTCATTAAAAAGTATAAAAAGAGTTCATATAAACATGGGTCCGGAAAATTTTTCATTCTCATGATACTGGGTGTTAAACTTTTTAAACAACTGTTAAATTTTAAAAACACTTATTTTAGTAAAAATTGTTAGACAGGATATAAACCATATTTAAATAAGAATTCTTGTTGTTGTTACAATAAGCGCTAAAAAAATTAAACCCAATGTTTAAAAGACACAGGCCTCGAAATGGTCTAAATATACTGGGTCAGCTAAATAACATAGGCAATGTGAGGAAAAGCCACAGTCTAACGTGAATACGGGCATGTAAACATTTCGGATTAGATAATTCATCTTAGATCATTTATTGTTGCTTTACTGGCCGATTTATCTTTACCTATTACTTATACAGTATGCAATTAACTTCACTTAAACTAAACAAGATACGAAAAAAAGTAAGAGACATAAAAGCTGTATTTTTATATGTTTAAGGTAGTACTACCGGTATAAGAATTAATTTTCAGAAAATTATGAAACTTAGCATACTAGAACTTATAATAATAATATTAACCAGTTAAAATATTTTTTACAAGCAATTTTTTTTTAATGATGAATAACATTTTTAAAAACGAAATTTTTGGTCCATTTGTCTTCTTGTAAACCCCACCCGTGGACAGTCTGTATATTACATACATAATATTTTTACTGGACGTTGATATAGTGCCTTTTTGAGAAAAAAAAGCTACAAAAACAAAAAAATTGCAAGTTCTTAAAACACATTTTTTGATTTTATTATTCAAACATATTTGTAAGTAATTAAAATACATAAACTTAATCTTTTTATATGGAATTTTGCTAAAAATGTAGTGTGTGGTAAATTGTAGTAAAAAACAACTTATTAAAAATGAAAATCAAAAAGTTTTGAGGTAAAAGTTATGTAATAAAGATCAAAATTTCAATCATTAATAAATTACTTAGCAGTATTTGTCTTTTATTTAAAATTTTAAATATTACCTTTTGTGTTTAAAATAATAAACATAAAAAATAAATTGTGTTAACTACTAAATGGTGTTACAAGTTTATTAAACCCGTTTTCTAATTTAAAAACTAAATTCCCTAACATCAATTTAACTTAAAAAACTGCTCTCTATAAAATTTCAATTCATTGAGACTTTCTTTAATATCCTGAAGTGCCCTGTGATCAAACTGCTTCTTAGGAATTTCTTGATATACTTCAGGATTCCATCTTCTACATATTTCTTTAATAGTTGATACATCAATTATTCTATAATGAAGATAATTGTGAACTTTAGGCATATGTTTTATAAGAAAGAACCTGTCCATATATACACTGTTTCCTGCCAGAGGACTTGCTTGATGTGTTACATGTTTTTTGAGAAAATCCAAGATGGTGTTTTCGGCTTCTTCAAGTGATGTTTTTGAGTTTAAACAGGCTTCTGTAAGGCCAGTCTAAAAAATTAAATTGAAAGTCAAACACACGGTTATTTCTTTTTATTATTATACAAAAGTTTTTGTAATAAATAAATAAATAAATAATTTATTTACGGACCAGCCATTTCTAATATAAATAAATACACAATAGTACATAAATCACATATACAGGGTGTTTTCTAATTGCGGTGAGAAAATTTAAGGGCGTATTCTTGACCTGTTTTAGAAAAAAAAATCATATAAATATAGGTCTGGAAATAGCTTTGTTTATAAGATACAGTGTGTTAAAAACGGGTTTTTAATAATATCTCTAATATGCCTTAAGAGATTTTAATAAATTTTGGCTGTGGTATTTGTAAAAATAGGAAGTTAATTTAGCCCTAAATTAATTTAAATTTGTGAGATCAGTAGCGCCGTGAGGCGCATCTCAGCTAATATTATTGACAAAAAAATGTATGTCACTGAGTTTTTTGCAATTTTTTTTTGCTGATGAAACACCTAAAAATACAACTTTTTTGTTTTTTGATATCTTTATGTAGCTTGCTTAGGTTTTCCAGAAAAAAATCTGATAAACTACATATTCCTGGACCATACAGACTTTTTTTTAATTAAATGTTGCAACTTCCCTTTAGCAATTATGTAACAACAACAACAAATACTTAATTTAATAACGTTTATATATATATATAACAAATTTTAGTAAAAAAAGTGTTTTAGACACTTTTAGGTTTATTGAAAAGTTTAACACCCTGTATCTTAAGAACGAAACAATTGACAACTCATGTTTATATGAACTTTTTTAAAATAAAAATTGCTCAGGAACACGCCCTTAAATTTTCTTACCGCAATTAGGCAACACCCTGTATACAGTGACCTCCAGAAATCTTGAACCAAACGGAAAACTTTTTTATTTTCTCACAAAAATTTGTTATTAATAAAATTTTCTGCATACACCGAAACTTACAAAACACTGATCAAAATTTAAACAATCCATATCGTATACAAGGTAGGTGCAAATTAACAAATGTTACACAAGAGAAAACTACCTTTATTTTTAAACTAAGAGAAAAATATGAATTGGAAAACTTGTTTAGAATTAAAAGTTATGTCATATTTTAAAAGCAGAGCCTCCTAATAAAAAAATGGAAACTTACTTTTCCAATTTACCCGTATAGAGATTGGATCGAACTAATTTAACTGTTGTAAGTTATCCTAATTTTCCTTAAATTTCGAAAAAAAATCAAAGTTCTGTTATTCTTAAAGCATTTAAGTACATTTAAATCGCTTTAAAAATCAAAAGTAAATTTTTGCTTTTTGTGGTTCAATAAGTCTTAAATTTAAAAGCCCCTCTAGCTTAAAGTGGCACATCATTTTTGCCTTATAAAAAACATCTATATTTTCAAAAAACATAAATTTATTTTTATAATTTACTATTATAATATTAAAAAATTAAACATTATTGGGATAATGATAATAACAAAAAAGTTCATAGAAGTTAAATTTGTTTTTGTTTTTTGAAGTAATCTAAATGTACTTAAATGCTTCAGGAATAATGAAGATTTTACATTTTTTTTAAATTTAAGGGCAATAATGATAATTTATGACAGTTAATCTCTATACAGGGTAAGTGGAGGAAAGTAAGTATTTTTTCCTATTTTTTTTTATAGGAGGCCCAGCTTTTAAAATTTGACATAACTTTTAATTCTAAACAAGTTTTCTTAATAATATTTTTCTCTAAGTTTAAAAATAAAGTTTGTTTTCTCTTGTGTCACATTTGTTAATTTGGACCTACCTCGTATATGATATGGATAATTTAAATTTTGATCAGTGTTTTGTGAGTTTTGGTTATGTACAAACTGGACGGCTCGCCGATTTTAATGAAATTTGGTATAGGGGGTTTTTCAGGGCGCTGATAACGAATCTGAAAGAATTTTTAGTCGGACTCGTTTCGTTTTTGAAATATACATCATCAGACTTGATAACCAAAACTAACCTGAATTCACTATTTCCCCCTTCTTTTTGCACTCAATTCTTGATTGATAACTAAATTGGTATTTAATATTTAATTTTCACCTCTAAAAACCACATTTTTCTATTTATTTTACCCGTTTTTTAATAAAATTATAAAGCTTCACTTTCAATCATTTGGATCGCAGTAGCCTTGGCGCCGCCAAAGACACAAAGACATATTTTTTGGGAAAGTAGATTAAATAGTTTCAATGATTTGAAGCACAATGGTTTTTATTACTGGAGACTTCAATATTGAATTGTTAAAAGACAATCCTAATAAAAATGCGTCGTTTTCTTTAATAAACTTTTACAATATAGAAAGTACAGTCACGAACTATACCCGAATAACCTCTACTTGTAGTAGTTGCCTGTAGGGATGCACCGGATCGGGTATTTTGCCGATCCGGCCGGAACCGGAGATCCGGCCGCTGGCCGGACCGGATCGCCGGTATTCCGGCTGGATCAAGACCTAAATTTAAAATGTATCTGCATGCCTATTTTTATAGGTAAAACATTGAAAATATTGAGGCTGAATAATGTTTACTTTTTTAAACTAGCTACAGTCTGCACAGTGTTTATTACTATTAATTTTACCTACACAGATAGAAATTACTGTTTATTTAACTATTAATTTTTAATCAGCATTAACCAAATTAAAACAATTCTACTCACTCAATTGGAGAATATCAGCCACCTGTTAATAATAAAAAAATAAAAAAATTAGAAAGAAGTCGGGGAACCACAGCCGCCGGTCTATCATAGTATGGATTGTGGAGGGGAGGATCAGGATCTTTTATGGCGGATAAGTTGAAAAAGTGGCGATCGGAATGTAGCAAATTGGGATGGCGCCACCGTAGCTAGTGGAGGGATTTAGTCAACGGCGGCCATATTGGTGCCATCCGGCAGTCGCAGTTGAGAGTGTTGAGACCCAGCTGGTTTTGTTTGTGTTTTCGTTGGTTTTTAATATATTTGAGAAGTGTTTGCTGTGTTTTATAGACATTTTATAAACTTGAACAATTATGAGGAAGTGTTTAGTTCCAGGGTGTAAAAATTCCGAGGATAAGAAGGAAAATTTGGGTGGAAAGACATTTCACAGGTGCGTATTCAATAATTTGGGAAAAGTTTGCTTATCGGGCATTACGCCAATTTTGATAATTTTATGCATACGGGGTTTTTGGGCGCTGAACATAAAATTGTAGTAATGTTTAGCGAAAAAGTTTCATTCTGGAGATATTCATAATCATCGTGCTTCTTTTTTAAATCCTTGGGAATGGCTGCAGCAATCGGCAAAAATGTATAAAATAAAGGAAAAAAGGTAATTTTCCACAAAATAATTTTATCTTCAATGAACTTAACCCTCTTTCAATATTTCAATTTTGGGTTTTTTAGCATCAGACATACTCTACTCATACTCAAAAAACCATACTTTACAGCCTTATTAATTTTATCACTTGCTATTTTTCAAAGTAATCTGCCATTCTTTAATCAAATAATCATAATTATTCAAAAGTAAATATAACCTCTGAAAAATTTCCAAACATTGATATAACCTACAACTCGTGAAAAACGTCGATACCGATTTGAATTTATGGCGCGGTCTCAACTGCGACTGCCGGATGGCACCAATATGGCCGCCGTTGTCTAAATCTCTCCACTAGCGACTGTGGCGCCATCCCAATTTGCACCTTTCGGATTACCACTTTTTAATACATTCAGATGGTTATCCTCCCCTCCACCATCCATATATCATAGGCAAGGAAACACGCACATCCTTCACTGTTGACCAATTACAAAACATATCTGGTCGAAAGTCGGGGCATCCCACACGCGAAAGTCGGGGAATCACAGACGCGAAAGTCGGGAAATCTCTCTTTGCATTTTGTATTTATCATTTATGTCTGCTGGTGCTCACGACGTTAACGTTTCAACTTTCAAGTTTCTGAGAATTTGGTGTTTTGTGTTGTGGCGACATTTTTAGTGTTTTGTTGTGTATTATAAAGTACGTAAAAATCAATCATTATAATTAGAATTACATAGATATAAAATGGCTTGTTTTTTTAATAAACCAATTCAACTAATTGCTGTTTTTCTTTAATACAGATCGACAAAATGTCAAAAGTTTGGCAATTTCTTGATGTCCTTAAAGAAGACAAAAACAAAGCTACCTGCAATTTGTGTCAAATGGTGGTTTTGAGGGAGGCTTTGGTAAATCGGCATCTACAAGTCCGTTGATAACACATTTGAAGCGGCATCATCCTGAAGAATATTCAAATAACTTTGGAGAAAAAGGTACAATATATTAAATATTGAATATATTTATATCTATATTTTTTGTTGGGGTAAAGGATTGGGTTTGTTTTGTAGCTTTGTTTGTTGAATGTTTTACTTTTTTGACTCGAAATCATGAGTCTAGTGATTTGATTAGTCTGATTTATTTTTTTGGTCCTGTCTTAATGAAAATTTCACTTCATGATTTACGATAGCTTGATCGTTTACTTGAGTAAATCAAATACATGTAATTTAATAAAAATTCAAAATAGCGGATTCAAGATGGCGGATTTTTACATATAGTGTCTGATTTGGACCAAATTTAGTTTCTGGGGGTTTCGTGGTCGCTAATAATAAAATATATAAAATCAAACAAAAGCATAATTTCATACGCACAGCTCCCAAAGAAGGGCATAGTGTTTTTAAAAGTAAAAAGTGTAAAATAAAATTGCATTAAAAATTTAAAAAAACCGACGCAAAATCATAGTAGTTTAAAAAGTATAAAATAACTTAATATATTTTAACTTGCATAAAAGCCTGAGGCATCAACAAAATTCATAAACGCGTCGGGGACTATGATAAATTAAAAATTAAAAGTCCCCGGCGCGTTCATGAATTTTGGTGATGCATTAGGCTTTTATGCAAGTTAAAATATATTATTAAGCTATTTTATACTTTTTAAACTACTATGATTTTGCGTCGGGGGTTTTTAATTTTTTAATTTAATTTTATAATTTAATTTATTTTATAGAAAACAAGAGTTCTGCACCCGGTTCCGCATCTACATCTGCAGCTACAGGCTCAGTCGAGAGTGTCGAGACCAGGACCAGGCAACCAACTTTAGCTCAATTTACACAACTTCACAAAGCATGGGATATCAATGACAAGAGAGCTGAAAGAATTCACTATAAAATTGCAGAGATGATTTGTTTAGATAACCAACCTTTTTCCTTGGTGGAGAATACTGGTTTTAAGCGATTACTCAATACTATTTCTCCTCAGTATAAACCTCCTTCCAGAAAATATTTTACTGATAAAATAATCCCTGACATTTATAATAGAGTTAGGATAAAAATTTCAAAGGTTCTTGGTGAAGCTTCGTTTATTTCTCTTACTTCTGATATTTGGACATGCTCAAATACAAATGAAAGCTTCATAAGTGTTACAGGCCACTGGATTTCAGAAAAGTGGGACAAACGAAATGTTATTTTGTGTTGCGATAAATTTGCAGGCAGTCATACGGGACTTGCAATAGCCGATAAACTTGAAACTTTGACAAACAGTTGGGCCATTGACAAACAAAAAATTCATTTATTGATGAGGGATAGTGGAGCCAATATGGTGAGAGGATGTAAAGATGCAGAAATAAATAGTGAGGGGTGTTTTATACATAAATTGCAACTAATAATCAATGACAGCCTACAATCTCAAAGAACTGTATCAGATATGATTAGTACTGCCCGCAGAATTGCAACTCATTTCAATCATTCCTCTTTAGCATGCAGTAAATTAATTGAAATACAACAAGAGCTAAACATGGAACGGAAAAAAATTATAATTATACAAGATGTACAAACGCGGTGGAACTCCACTTTCTACATGTTAGAAAGGTTGCTTCATTTGAGACGGTGTGTAGAGTGTATGGAGAAAGTGAGTGAGTCGATTAATGAGTTGGATGAGTGGTTTGTTAAAAACAACCTGCTACTAAACGTAGAGAAAACCCAGATTATTAATTTTAAAAATGACAAAGATAGTAAATTAGAATGGGAATATAAAAATAACACTTTAACAACAGTTGACTCGGTTTCTTTTCTGGGGGTAACCATCGACTCACAGCTTAACTGGAAAGATCATGTCGATCAGCTGTGTACATCCCTGGCTAGATATAATTATGCGCTTCGAGTTCTTTCATCTAGTACAAGTCAGCAAGCATCCCTAATGGCATATCATGCATTTGTTCAGTCGATGTTGGCATATGGTATTATATTTTGGGGTAATTCAACTCATATTAACAGGGTCCTAGTGATGCAGAAACGGTGTATAAGAAGTGTGTATGGAATGAGGCAGAGAGATAGTTGTAGGGAGATTTTTAAAGCAAAACAAGTGTTGACTGTGATTAGCCTGTACGTCCTGGAGTCTATTCTGTTTGTCAAAAAAATCCAGATATATTTTCAGATAGTATTCTGAATCACAATTATGAGACTAGAAATAAGTATAATTTGCAAACACCATTTTATAAATTACACTACCTACAAAAAAACGTGGATTTTTCAATTAAAAAATCTGGAATAAATTTCCGATGCATATACGAAATTGGCCTCTTGAACAACTAAGAACAAAAGTAAAAGCATGGTTATCCTCTAGGGCATATTACACGCTTCATGATTTTTTTAACGATGTGATAGACCTGTGATAAATATTAATGTTTGTGTAATTTTTAAAAAATTTTGAACTGTTATTTTGATGTGATTTGTATATTTTAGATTATTTTACATATATGTAGTATTGTATAAATTTAAGAAAACTGTTGTATTGACGTGTCCTATGTTCCTGTGGAATAATTATGGGATAAATAAAAACTTATCTATCTATCTATCTATCTATTTACCTTACTGAAAATAGCAGTTTAAACAATTTAACAAATAACCAATGCAATGCAATCGGTTCTTGAGTTATTGCGACCTTTTGAAGAGGTAACAAAATTAATGAGCAACACAGAATCGATAATTTCAGAAGTCATTCCAACAATTGCAATATTGAAACGCTACCTTTGGTCCCCTAAGATAGAACAGTTATATGGTGTTGGATCAATGAAAGAAAGCCTGGATACGGGAATAAATAAGAGATTCTCCGATGTTGAATCTAAAAATTATTATACAATATCTACTATTTTAGATCCTCGATATAAAACTAATTTTTTTCAAGTAACTCAATAAGTGACGAGATTAAAAAGTTCTTTTGGAACAAATAAAAGATAATTGCAGTACCACTGATGAAGCAGAAACACGAGAAGATGAAAGGGTTACTACCGAAGATGAGGATGATGAGCCTTTAGCTGCAATTCGGAAATGAGCAAGAATAAATGAAACAACTGATTCATTAACAAATTCCACTTTCACATTATGGAACTGCTACAATGACTTTGTAACAGCTTCAACGTCTGCATCTTCTTTATCTGGTTTAAAAAATGACATACTCCATCAACTTGATACTTATTATGGAATGCCAATTATAGATAAAAAGGCAGATCCAGTTGAGTGGTGGAGTAGGCACCGTGAAAAATTTCCTGATCTAATTAACTTAGTTAGGCAGTTCCTATTAAGCCCAGCAACTAGTTTCTATTCAGAGCGACTATTTTCAGAAATTGGTAATATTTATGTTGATAATAGAAGTAGGCTAAACTCTGAAAATGCTGAAAAGCTCTTATTTATTTACCATAATCTTGATAAAATAAATTATGAATACTAAGTTTCTCACTCTATTTTTCATGCAAACTGTACCTACTTATAAGACTTATCCATCACAGGGAGTTTGGCTGTTAATAATGTTTTCAGTTTCAGTTACTTTATGTTTTGTAATTTTTGTGAAGAAAATATATTTTGTTAGAAAAAAATTGTGATTTTGTGATTAATCAACGACTTAACAATAGGTAAGTAGGTACTAATTTAAAAAATAAAAAAAAACCTTAAACATTTTTTTTTTGCATACTTATACATATTTAAATTTAAATTATATTGGAAAGTTAAAACTTAAACATTTCCAATAAAATCCGAAAATTCCGGCCTGATCGCAAAGGCAATTGGCCGGAACGGTAGTTCCGACCAACTGGCCGGATTTAGTGGTACCGCCGGAATTCCGGTGCATCCCTAGTTGCCTGGATAATATTTTTACCAATCTTGATACATATAAAAGTGAAATTAAAGAGTATCATATTTCAGATTATAATGTGCAAAAATTATCATTTCAATTAGGAAATAAAACTGAGCAATTTACTTACAGGAGATTCTTTACTGAAAGTAACAAAAAAGAATTCTTAACACTTTTTGCTAATCAGAATTGGAATAATATTTTCCAGGTACCACAAAGTAATGTTAATCGACAATGGAATCTTTTTATAAGTACATACAAAAATATTTTTAACCAATGCTTTCCTCTTGTTATGACATATAAAAAAACAAAATGTAAACATCTAAATAATGAAAAAAATATTTAAAATGGTTATATGCTCTAGACTGCTTGGATTTATTGTAAAATGTGGACTTTTTTCATGTCAATAACATGCATATCTATTGGCTAGGTCTACCTCAACAGCAATATACAGGGTGACAAAATAAGGGTAGAGCTTCATAATTTTTTTTCAAAATGTCATTTGTTTTCGAGTTACAAGCCGTCAAAGTTTAATTTTTATTTTGGTTTTTTCGCCATACTGCATTTATTTTTCAACCAATCCAGTTGATATTTGGCACACAAATCGAGATTCTAAAATTTTAAGACAAAAGGACTTTTTTAATAACCGCCAGAGGGCACTTTACCTAAAACTTGAAATTTATTTAAATCATATCTTTTTATTTTGACAGATATCGCAAAGCTGGGGGCGCCATTTTATAGACAATCAAAAACCTAAAATATAAGGTACTCTTTATTAAAGTCGATAAACCTCACCATTTAGGAACATTTTGTTTAGGAATTTCAAGGTTAATGTCATTATAAGAATATAAACAAAATCGGTCCCACGATGCTACCCTGCGGGATTCCAATGTCATTTTGCAAAATTCCAGACTTTGCCCCAATATTGTCTTTTGTTACTACTACTTTTTGGCTTCAACCTGTTAAGTATAATTTAAACCATTTTAATGCATTGCCTCTAATTACGTACAACTCAAGTTTTGTCAAAAGTAGGTCCCTGTCAGTCAGTATTGCTATTCCTCTGAAATTACTAATATTTGAGTTAACTCCATTTTTTAAATGAAGGACATATTCTAACTATAATAATATACTTGTTCTGTTAGGGGCCTCCATAAATTACGTGAGACATTTTAGAGGGGAGGGGGTCAAGGAAAATCTCACCAAATCTCACGAAGGGGGAGGGGAGTCTGTGAAAAATTAATTTTGGGGCAGGCCTCCCCTAGAAAAATGTGATGAATGTATTGTTGCTTTTTTTGAATAAAGGACCCTTTTTTTTTTTGCTCTTAAAACATTTTTTGAGGACAAAATCAATTTCAGTTCGAGAAATTGAGAGTTTTGTATTTCCCTCATAAATCTCATGTGACATTAGATAGGGGGAAGGGGTTAAAGAAAATCTCACCTAATCTCAACAAGGGGGAGGGGGTCCAAAATATGGAAAAAACACCTCACGTAATTTATGGACGCCCCCTTACATTAGGATGAATAAAAAAATTATGGGAAAATATTTACTAATGGATCAATTAATAATATTTTTAATTTACCTTTCCATGCTGCTTTTTGCACCATTCATTCATATTGTTTAATATCTGCTTCGGTTGATTTATAACAATTTCCGGACTCTCTGCTACAATATTTAAGTCTGAATCTGTTACCAGACAAGCTATTTCCATAATTCTATCTTCATCTACATTTAATCCAGTCATCTGTAAAATTAAAATTTTATTTTCTTTCTTAATCTTTAAATGGGTGCATAAATACATAGGCCACAATGATTTCATATAGTAATTTAACTTACTGTTTTAGAGTCATGTTCGGAATTTTTTTTTATTAATATTTACCTCCATATCAATCCATACTATTCTGGTTGTTTCAACATCAAAGATCTTATTTGTAGAATATTTATTAAACCCATTACAACCATTTACTTTTGCTAAAACATAGAAGAAATCTTAGTTTTCTTACAAAATATGGCCCAGTTGTCTACTTACCCATTTTCGAGAAATTGTTACTAAAAGAGGAAATTATTTGCTTTAAACATCGTTGATACATATTGTGTAAATATTTAGTTTTATTTTAGCATTGTTAAAGACTTAAGATATCATACCTATTTAAATAAATAAAAAAATAAACATGGTAGTGCTTCCTATGCCCCTGGGTTGCGTTCATAAATCATTACAAAGTACACATTTCTTACATTTCTGTTACAGAGGTCGTTCCTTAATGTATTATTTATTACACTGCTTTCTGTCTTACAGCGTTCAAAAATAGTCGGGGAATGTAAGTCTGTATTACATTCCTTACCGTGCTCACAAGCGCGGTAACAATTTACCGATTTTGCGCATTTCATATTTGTCTCTTAAAAGAATAGGAAACAAAACGAAATTTTAATAATTTTTAGATTTAAAAGTTTTTAAAAAGAAACAAAAATATTTTGCTGATGCTACTATGGTTGTCAGAACAACTTTGTTCAATTTAAGCCTCTTTTTATTTAACTTCTAATTTTTCTCCAAACCACAAAATACCTACAAACTTTTTCAAATTCAAAATAAGAATATCTTTATACCAACACAAACTACATCAGGTTTTTTTTAAATGTATTGCATTATTAAGTAATGATTTGTTTATAAATTTATTTATAGTATATTAAAATTGTAATTTATATTAGTTTATAAATAAAAAAATTAACATCTTGAATTATTTTCCGTTACATGCCAGGTTAAAAGGGACATTTACATTTCATTTCCTGAGTAGCGTTCAAAAATTGCTTTTACAATGTAATACATTTTAAATGTCATTTTGATTCCATTACAGAGTACAAGGATTACTTTACATTTTATTTATGAACGCACTCCTGTAATACTTTTGAGGTTAGGACAGAAGGATATTTTTTGATGGAAAATTATCGATATAATAGGTATTCGATACCAAGGTTGCTTACTTGCTTGCTTGCTTGGGTTGGGATGGCTTTGCTGCTAGGCAATCGCCAGCTCGATCTGGTGAAGACTCCAATGTTATCTGGTTCTCTCGACTTTTCTTTTTTGGATATATCTGAAAGTACTGTGGAGCAAATTTTTCAAATTGAGAGCTTATAAAATGACTGATGTATGTGAGGTTATTATTAGTTATGACAACACTACAAAGGCATGTACAATAGGTAAAAACACACACAAAGAAGGGATAATGATACCAAAGCCCAGATTCTATAAAATAATAAGGAAAGAGAAAGTGATTTATCTGTCACTACTGTCAGAAAGACGAGTTACAATTGGTTTAAAGTGACACTGTGGACATATAAATATTTTTCTCTTTCCCTTTGTTAGTTACAGAATCGTAGCCCAAGGTTAGTTTATATATAGACCGACTTTGTTCGATACTAGGAATGTTTGCAACAAACATTTTAGAACATATTATACTAGATGGGTTATGCAGCGCGCTGAAAACATGGTCAGGGTGGCTTTCCAGTGACGAAAATTTTTGTGCTTCACGCTCTAGGGCTTGAAGCTCTTGAACTGCTCTAAAAAGTTAGTCACTGGAACGCATCCTTAGACAAGGAAAGATATATACTTTAAGAAATTTTAAAATTTCGTTGTTTTTAACCTTTCTTGGCTTTATAATAATAATCTCTTTTTCATATCTAATTCCATTTTAAATAAATAATTTTAAAAAATCAATCCTTAACCATAAAAAACACGTTTGAAGCACAAAAACCAAAAGAGGGGTTGGTGCATGAGGGGCAAGGGGAAAGAAAAACGGAGTAGCTCAGGTGCATAACACTTTCCGTCACTGGAACGCCATAAAGTAGAACGAAATGCTCCTGAGCTACTCGGGAGCGCTCTGTTTGCGTCACTGGAAAGCCACTCAGGTCAAAGACGAACTGTCGATTTCCAGCAACTTTTTAGGAGATCCCTAGCGCTAGGTGGAGAATCAACGATATAGACCGACTCTAGTGGAGAATAAATTCTATATAAATATTCGGTAACTTTCTAGAAACCTGCGGCAACTCCGATTTTAACGAAATTTGGTATACGGGGGTTTTTGGAGCGCTGATCACGAATCTGAAAGATTTTTTTAGCGGAAACGTTTCGTTCTCGAGATATTCATCATCAGACTTAAATTTTAAACCAATCCTATTTTTACAATATTCCCCCTTCTTTTTGCAAACAATTCTTAATTTGAAGCAAAAGTGGCACACAATATTTGATTTTCACCTTTTAAAACCCCGTTTTTACATATTTTACATTATTTTTGCATTAAATTGCATAGCTATACTTTAAATCATTTCAATCCCAGTGTGTTATGAAGCCCTATGTGTATGTATGGTTGCCGCATTATCAAAGAAAAGCCACGCAATTTAATGCAAAAATAATGTATAAAACGTAGAAAAACGGGGTTTTAAAGGTGAAAATCAAATATTGTGTGACACTTTAGCTTTAAATTAAGAATTGTGTGCAAAGAAGAGGGATTATAATGAAAATAAGCTTGGTTCATCACGAATCTGAAAGATTTTTTTAGCGGAAACGTTTTGTTCTTGAGATATTCATCATCAAAGTTCAAATTTGGACCAAGCTTATTTTCATTATAATCCCCCTTCTTTTGCACACAATTCTTGATTTAAGCTAAAGTGTCACACAATATTTGATTTTCACCTTTTAAAACCCCGTTTTTCTACGTTTTTACATTATTTTTGCATTAAATTGCGTGGCTTTTCTTTGATAATGCGGCAACCATACATACACATAGGGCTTCATGGCACACTGGGATTGAAATGATTTAAAGTATAGCTATGCAATTTAATGCAAAAATAATGTAAAATATGTAATCACGAATCTGAAAGATTTTTTAGCGGAAACGTTTTGTTCTTGAGATATTCATCATCAAAGTTCAAATTTGAACCAAGCTTATTTTCATTATAATCCCCCTTCTTTTTGCACACAATTCTTGATTTAAGCTAAAGTGTCACACAATATTTGATTTTCACCTTTTAAAACCCCGTTTTTCTACGTTTTTTACATTATTTTTGCATTAAATTGCGTGGCTTTTCTTTGATAATGCGGCAACCATACATACACATAGGGCTTCATGGCACACTGGGATTGAAATGATTTAAAGTATAGCTATGCAATTTAATGCAAAATTAATGTAAAATATGTAAAAACGGGGTTTTAAAAGGTGAAAATCAAATATTGTGTGACACTTTAGCTTAAATCAAGAATTGTGTGCAAAAAGAAGGGGATTATAATGAAAATAAGCTTGGTTCAAATTTGAACTTTGATGATGAATATCTCAAGAACAAAACGTTTCCGCTAAAAAATCTTTCAGATTCGTGATGAACCAAGCTTATTTTCATTATAATCCCCTTCTTTTTGCACACAATTCTTGATTTAAAGCTAAAGTGTCACACAATATTTGATTTTCACCTTTTAAAACCCCGTTTTTCTACGTTTTATACATTATTTTTGCATTAAATTGCGTGGCTTTTCTTTGATAATGCGGCAACCATACATACACATAGGGCTTCATGGCACACTGGGATTGAAATGATTTAAAGTATAGCTATGCAATTTAATGCAAAAATAATGTAAAATATGTAAAAAACGGGGTTTAAAAGGTGAAAATCAAATATTGTGTGCCACTTTTGCTTCAAATCAAGAATTGTTTGCAAAAAGAAGGGGGAATATTGTAAAAATAGGATTAGTTTAAAATTCAAGTCTGATGATAAATATCTCAAGAACGAAACGTTTCCGCCAAAAAATTCTTTCAGATTCGTGATCAGCGCCTCAAAAACCTCCGTATACCAAATTTCGTCAAAATCGGAGTTGCCGCAGGTTTCTAGAAAATTACCAAATATTCTCTACCTAGGGTTGCCGTTGGTGGAAATGGGCATTTTATTAACCGAATTGGATGCACACTGCAATATCCCTCTAGTACACATGCTTTAAGGTTTATCAATGTTGCTTTTTTGTGAACTGCCAGATCACGTGGTGTCAGAAGTTTGGTAATCACTTACTAGAGAGCGCCAATAGTTATTTTTGATCTAAAATGTATGGTCAGTGAAACGTCAGTCAGCTAAAAAAAATGACAAACATGAAAAATTGCTATGGCTGTTTTGCAGGAATTTGAACGATTCAACAATACGAGCAAAAAATCGTTGAATGGAAGTGTTCTTTCTTATGCTGATGCGGCCACATTTAGCGATACCATGTCGAGCGAAAGCGAGGAAGAAGTCGTCATGGAGCTACAAGAAGAAATTAAAAACATTGAAAATGTAATCAGTTTGACGAGGGCAAATATCGATGCCTTAAATGCGAAATTCGCCGATTTTCAGCATCCTCCTGCGATGTACTTGAAGGAATATGACGATTTAACGTCTAAACTACATGAACTTGAAGAAAACAAACGTAGGTTGACTGAGCAATCAAGCAGCAATGGGGGCACTAATGGCAATTCTCACAGGTAATTACTTTCTATCAATACTCTGTTGCGTTTTACTTTGTACTGTAGTTTACGACATGAATATGCCAATTTTTAATTGGTGCCAATGTAGATGTAGATGTTATTAGGATTAAACATTTTTAAAATTTTATTAAATAATAGTCTTTGGGTTTTTCAAGTTGCTTGAAGATCCATAGATTTAGAAATTTGGCACAAAAAAAAACAAGATCTGCAAGTAACTGTATGAAAAAACGGTTTATTTCAAAAATTTTGCATGTTACGGTGGATTTACAAAACAAATAACAAAAATAAAATAGTATTGTGATGTCTGATTGATTACAAATCACATTTGAAATCGTAAAATTTTACAAATTTATTTATAAATTTATTTATCTACAAATGTACACTACAGAATAAAAACATTCTAAATGGTACAAGAAAAAAGAAGCAATAGCTAAGGTTAAAAGGTACAATAATATAAATATAAAATAACATACAATATAGAATAAATTGAAACAGTCAAAGAGCACACAAAACAAAATAAAGTCCCATATAAGTACCAGTGACAAAAATAATTTAAAAACAATAAACTTAAACTAAAATGTACAGTCAACAAATTAAAATTTAAAAGTGCTTTAAAAACAGACCTTACAATACAATAAAGGACTCTGAGCTGTAATTGTCTCTTTAAGGAACTTAGACTTGTACCAAAAAGATCGATGTCAGAGTAATGCCGGTTGTAGTTCCTTAAGATACGATCGATAAACTTTGAAAAATAGAAGGTGTTGCCTTGTGCGCCTCAGAGGCACGTGGAAAAGAATAGACTCCGTTAGTGTAGCACAATCCACAGATCGATTTAAAATCTTAAATAAAAAGACAAACATAGCATCCCACCTCCGACTTTCCAAGGTTTTCAGACCACAGAGCAAGAGTCTGGTTTGATATGACAGATCATCATAGGGAAAGCAATACTTATGTATAATGGCTTAGTTATCAAAATAGAGTTAGTTATACCTTAAATGATCTATTTGGGCTGTAGAAAACTTCAAAGATATAAAGTAGTATTAATTATTCCTTCAGTTATTTCCATATTTGTTTAAAAATGTGATAATTTTTAAACAAATGTTTTTAAATGTGACAAATTTTAAACATCAAAATGTAGCACACCTCAGTGCATTTTTATGTCATGTGTTATGTCAAAAAGGACAAAGGAAGTAACATTCCAACCACCAGGCTCCCATGTAGGTGCTATATTGTTTTCACTTTTTATCAATATGACACGCTTTAAAAACTTACAATGCCTGATGTATGGTGAAGATCTTAAATTTTATTGTACTGAAGGAAAATCTAATAACCCCCTCAACTTGATTTTAATTGATTTCTTTTGTGGTGAAATAAGAACTGTGGGAAACTAATGTAAATAAATGTAAAAGATAAGATATTTCAAAAGTGTTTTTCATTTTCAAACATATTATGCCGTCAACAATATAATTCTTAAATCAGTACAGGATTCTAATGAGTAGACATCATTTTGCATACTATAAATTATTATATGAAACTAGATTTCTGCTCTGTAGCCTGAAAACATTTAAAGTTAGGCATAATATCTTCTTTTTTTTTGTAATGCTTCCGTCACACATTGGGTGAAGTTGTGGCCAAACTATTTGTCGTAACATTTGGCAAACTATTTGTAAGCGAGCCGACTCGAGAAAAGTTGGGCCTATCAAGACGAATGTAGACAAACTACCCATCCACACAATGGTTGTTTGCCAAAGTTTGTCGTAGTTGGCTCAATGTCTGGCAGCGGCATCACAAGCTGACTAGGAGCCACCCATAAATTACGTCACATGAATTTTAACACTTTTAGACTCTCCTTCCACCTTGTCACCGGCTGTCACATTTTTAGAACTTTACTGAAGCAAAGGGTAAATTTTGAGCTCTTGTGACTGTTGGCAAATTTGATGGTAGAAACAATTGAAAAGAAAAAAATGGTTATCAGGAAAAAAATTGCAGCTTTCACTTTCACTTTTGTGCTTCTCTCAATGTATGATTGAGAAAAAAATGCTAAAAAAAAAACATAAAAAGAAAGGTCTTCACCTTCAAATTTCCACTCCATTCCTTTAGTTTGCACCCCTTCCCATACATAATTTGGATTAAACCACTACTCACAATTGAGGGTTTTTTTGCAAAACAACCAATGTCATTTCTAACATAGTGCCAATGTCAAGTTTTTTTCCTAAATTACAAAAAACTAATGCTTATAGAACCTTTAAATACGCGTTAAGCAAACGACATTGGGATATCGGCCAGTAAAGCAACAACAAAGGATGTATGTGACTTATCCAATCTGAAATGTTTACATGGGGATATTCACGTTAGACTGTCTCTTTTCCTTACATTGCTTATGTGTTAAGTTATTTAGCTGATCCGTTATATCTCTAAATGCGCAAAATACAGCTATATTTACAAACATATTACAGAAAAATATATAGAGTTACCCATATAGGTTTAACTAGTTTTTTTTTAATATCCTGACCATATTATAAATTATATTATAATTTTTTTAATTACCATCTTGAATCTAATGCGTTTTTAAGTTTAAATATGTAATCTGTCATGATCTAAAAAATGATTTATTTAAATTCAGCGCTGAAAAATACATCAGATTCAGACATTTCTTTCATTATCTGGTAATGTTTAGTAACCTATATTAATTATATGTGATAACCTGTTATAAATACTTATCTACATATACCGACAGGCCAGCATTGAAGCAAGAAACTACTACAAACAAACAATTACTGAAGCCTAGAGACTCCTTCAACAATCATATTAAAAACAAAGTTCTTTCTTGCTCAAATGGCAGCAAATATTTCTGGTCCTTTGCGAAAAACATAAGTAGGAATTTTTGTACCAGTTCTTTTCCACCACTAACTTTGGAAGATGAAATTATTTCTACCGCTAAAGGAAAGGCAGAACTATTTGCTAAACAATTTGCTGCCAATTCAACCCTTGACCCTCTCGTAAATCATCCAATTCCAGCTATTACCCCAGTTCCTCATAAAATACCCGATATTATTTTTAAGGTAAAACACATTAAGCATATCATTTCTTCTCTTAACACCAAGAAATCGTCTGGGCTCAACGACATACCAGCAGTCGTTTAAAAAAATGTGCTCCAGAACTTGCACCAATCTTAACTCGGCTCTTTCAAATTTCTTACGACACAGGTATCTTTCCGGAGGGCTGGAAAGCTGCCTGTGTTCAACCTATTCCCAAGAAAGGATCTAAATCTCTTCCATCTAACTATAGACCAATTTCAATTCTCTCAGTTCTTTGTAAAGTAATGGAAAAATTCATTAATTCACAAATTCTTAAGTATTTAGAAAAACACAAAATTTTGCATGACAGGCATTATGGATTTCGCCACAAAAGATCTACAGCAGATCTTCTTTTCTTCGTATCACACTGCTGGAATAAGTCTCTTGAGTTTCTAGGTGAGTCCCAGATTGTTGCTCTTGATATATCCAAAGCTTTTGACCAGGTCCGGCATGCCGCACTGCTAAATAAACTTCCCTCCTATGGTCTCCCAACTAAACTCTGTACTTGGCTCTTTTATCTTATCGACGTATATCAGTTATTGTGGACGGCCATTCTTCAAGCTTTTACCAAGTAAATGGTGAAGTGCCTCAGGGCTCAGTACTGGCACCAACATTGTTTCTTCTTCACATTAACGACTTTCTCTCATCCACAACTAATTCCATTCATAGTTTCGCCGACGATAGTATCCTTCACTCTAGTTTTCAGGTTCCTAAACCCATCACTAAACCTGATTTGGAAAACAAACGCAGAGCGATGCAGATATCTCTTTCGCAGGATCTTAATTTAATATTGGATTGGGGCGTCAAAAATTTCGTCCATTTTAATACATTCAAAACACAATCATGTTTCTTGTCGCGAAAAGAGTCATCAAATACTCATCCTCTACTTATGAGCAGCCAAGTTTTACAGAGCAAAGACACCTTCAATCTTGTGGGCGTCACATTTGAAAGTAACCTTAATTGGCATAAACACATTGTATCTATAGCCACGGCAGCTTCAAAAAAGCTTGGATTTCTCTTTCGAGCCAAAAAGTATTTTTCCCCTTCCAATTTATACACTTCGTATGTGTCCCAAATTCGACCTCCCTTGGAATATTGGTCTCATATCTGGGGCATGGCGTCCCCTACAACCCTGAGCATTCTTGATTCCATTCAAAGAAGAGCAATTCGTCTTATTAATGATCCTTCACACAGAAAGGCTTCCCTCTCTTGCCCATGGTCGGGCTGTGGGGGATTTATCGCTTTTTTATAGGTACTTCCATGGCTTCTGCTCTGAGGAATTGTCCAGTATAGTTCCTACTCACGTTTTCCAACAGAGAAACTTGTGATGCCGCGCGCATGCATCCCTATACAGTCCAACTGGACAGTCCCCGAACTTCCCACTTTGTTCGTTTTTTTATCCCTAGAGTCCCTAGAATGTGGAGCCTGCTGCCAGCGGAGGTATTTCCTTCCCCCAAATCTTCAAGTATTTAAGTCCCGTGTCAACAAACTTCCTCTTACCTCGCTTAAGACTCCCACGGTACGTTAGTATTTACGCTTTCAGCCTTCGTGGTTTGTCCAAAGATAAAAAAAAACTGATTTTATTTTAAGCTGAAGATATGTTGCTATATTTGATTGTTTATTTTAAAAATTTAGGTGCACCCAACCGCTTTATCAATAAGAATTTTTCTATTCTTCAGATAATAAAGTGTTCTTCTATTCTATTCATTTTTGGATTAAGATGAATGGAAATTGATAGAAATGAATAAAATTACTATCCAGATCTAGGTTTCCCTCTGCTCTCAAACCAGCAACAGTTGTTCCTTTTTTAAAAAAGGAGATGAAGATGCATCAAACTACAGGCCTATCTCTCTGTTGCCGTTTTTTTCAAAGATCATTGAGAAGTGTATGGCTTTAAGAATCAGTGGTTTTGTTGAGCGTTTTAAACTATTTAAGGGGGAGATACCTGTAAAATGTCAAAAAAACTCATAATATGTTCGTATAGTCTTTTAAGAACACGTCCCTAAAATTTTAGAACATAATTTGCACTATATTCTATATTACACAGTCGGCAAGTCACTATAATCAACGAATTCTTATGTACCTTTTCAAACTTTAAACTCGTTTTCTCAAAACTTTATTTTAAAATTGGCGGGCACGATAACTCAAAAAGTTATTTACCGATTTTTCTAAAATTTCGCACACATATTTTAAACAACCATACTTGTGAACCTTAAAAACTTAAAAAATGTTTGAAAAAATATTTTTTAAAAGCAAAAACAATGGAAAAATTGAGTCAAAAAGTCATTTTATTTTTTTAAGCTTTGCATTTCTCGGATTTATTTGTTTTTCCTTAAAAAAATTAGAGCACAGCCGCTATTTTGAATAATTAAAATGGAAAAAAATATATTATATTATTTTAATATCTGAGAAAACTACATACCATTTTTTGAAAATGTATAATGACTTTTTCACCTAAAAAAAAATCAAAGAAAATTTAAGCATTTACAAGTATCTCCACCCTTAACAAAAAACAGTTTGGTTTTAGAAAGGGTGTAAGTACATCATTGGGGATAATGAATCTTTTGTCCTTTATTATGGTTGCTATGCATAATTCATCTTACGCTTCAGCCACCTTTTGTGACCTCAGTAAGGCTTTCGACTGTGTCAGTGCTATAATTTTAGCCACGGGAGTTTATCACTTATTAAAAGCTATCTAATTGGAAGGTCTCAGACTGTTCAGTTAGGGGAGGTGTTGTCTGTTGACAGGAAAATTAGGGTTCTGTATTGGGCCGTCTCTTATTTATAATTTATTTTAATGATCTGCCCAATATTAATCACACAGCTGAATACACACTGTTTGCGGACGACACGACCATTGCATGTGCTGATGGGGACCTGCATGTTGCCCTTGAGCTTTCGGGGCAGGTACAGAAGAGGGCTGAACGGTGGTTTGCTGCAAATAGATTGTTTCTAAACCGGGAAAAAACACAAAAGATATACCGGAGGTATACAGGACTGAGCTTGTGAGGTTTTTGGGTGTTTGCCTGGACAGTCAAATGCATTGGAATGCTCATATCACCCAACTGTGCAATGAACTAAGTAAAAATATTAGTATGCTTAGAAACCTGAGGGAGTGTGTACCTTCCAGAGCTCTGAGAGATGCGTACTTTCACTCACACATTTCATATGCTGCTGTTGCATGGGGCAGCAGTGCTACTTTGGTTTGCAGGGAAGGACTGTCATGGTGGTTTGTGGTTTGGCATACAGAGATAATTTTCGACAGGCATTTGTTAACAACAGAACTGTGACATTTCCATTACTGTTTATGCTGGAAACTCTAGTCTATGTAAGGACGCACATTGACCAGTATGTGACTCATAGCTCCCAACACGACCACAACACTCGCTACCGGTTGGACGTTGTGCCAAGGTACTGGAGAATAAAAAGATGTCAGGATGACCCTGAGTTCCTTGGTATTCACTTTTTTAATAAGCTCTCGGTCTATCAGAGTAACGCACTTCTTAAAGAATTTAAATTAAAACTAAGGGTATTTCTTATCAGCAAGGCGTTTTACTCTGTTTAGAAGTTCTTAACCACTCCTGTAATAGTATTTTAAAGGCTTAGGTTTGTACATAGTTTGTACTTATTGTGTGTATGTGTATAAATTTAAAATGTTTTGTGTATTTTAACCACTATCATTTATCATAGGTTTTTTTTACTTGTAAAATTTTAACTTTTAAGGTTTAATGATGTATTATTTTGTAGGTTTAATTAATTTTAACTTTTCTTGGGCAGGTCTGTCTTGCTGAATATGTTTGACCTAGTCTCATTTTTAAGAGCAATGGAGGGGCACAGTGACCGCGTGGTCCCGGTGGGTCGGGCATGTTCAGTGAAATAGACTTGTCTCTTATCACTTGTGTAAATACAGTTGTATATTGACATGAATAAATAAGTTTGACTTTTAAAGTTTATTACTTGATGTGTACTAAATGTCAGACATTAAAAATGACGTTTTTGGTGGTGTAGTGGTTGATAATGGAAAAGTATAATTTTATAGGTTTTAACACAGTATTATTATCTATGCGTATACATTTTACGTATTTACCAACAGTTTAAATGACATTTTTGATTCAGTTTATTAACTATTGCATTTTTTTTTGATGATAAGTAAATATCAAATGTAAATTAATTTAAAAAAGTTGTAAATAGAAAACAATATCTAAGCAGATATGTATATAATTATAGTCTGAAACTTCATCAGTCCGCAGGGTGTCCGCTAATTAATGGTACACAGGAAAAAACCACAGATTCGTTATGCCAAAATATGAAGATTAAACCTCGCATACCTATATCCAAAAATTGCTAATAAGGAAGATACAGGGTGTCAAAGGGAAAAAAATATTTGTAATTTATTTTGATAACTTTAGTACGTTTGGAACATTTTAATAAAACTCGGTATCTAGGGGTTTTTGACATGAGCTTTTCAGATCTGTGATTAATTTTCATGTGTAAACCAGAAGGGGCTGAATACAGTACTTTATTTTTTTTTTAAACTACGTAACTTTTTTGTGCTACACTGTATGTACTATCTAAGTTAACCAGTAAAGTTCCCAATGGTTTCTAGACAAAAAAGGTATATTTTGTAAGAATGGCTCTAAGCAACCGTTTTCAGGATATTTGAATTAAGGTGGTTTAGTGAAACGAAAAATGCCTTTAAAAACAGCTTATAATTCATAACTACAACTGCCTCACGATATTACGAATAATTTAATGTATTTCTTCCATTAACTTTTTTATGCACTAAAACACTTAAATGCAAATATCTTAATAACGGTTGCTTGAAGCCATTCTTACAAAGTATACCTCTTTTGTATAGAAAGCTTAGGGGAGTTTACTGGTTTACTTAGATCATACCTACAGAGTAGCACAAAAAGTTGGGACGTTTTAGAGAAATTTAAATAGTGTAGCCAGCAAAAAAACCCTAGACACCAAATTTAACGAAAATATTCAAAACATATTAAAAATTATGGAAAAAAATTAAAAACATTTTTTTTCACTTTGACACCCTGTATCGTCTTTATAATCAACTTTTGAGATATAGGTATGTTTGGTTAAATCTTAATATTTTAACATAAGAAATATGTGATTTTTCTGTGTACCATTAATTAGCGGACACCCTGTATATAAGGTGTTAAATTCTCTTATATAGGGTTTACCAATAGGAGAGCCAGAACTTTAAAATGTTACTATAGCAACATTGCTTAGAATTATGTCACCAAATTGTCATAGTTGTGTTCAGTAATGTTCGGGAATGTCTAGCAAATTATTATGAAGAGATATACGATTCTACAACGTGTAGAAGTTATTAAAAATTAAATTATTAAAATTTATTATCAAAATGCGGATTATTTCGAGGAATGGTAAAGTGAACTGGCCGCCAAGATCACGCAATCTCTCTTATCCTTGGATTATTTTCTGTGAGGCTTCCCTAAATCTGAGGTCTACGAGAATACACCACAAACGAACCTTAAGCAGAACATTTCCCGCACCATTACAAATTTACCGGGTGATATGATTGAAAAAGTAATCAGAAATTGGACCACAAGAATTCATCCAACTGAACAGACTAGAGTAGAAAATTAAAAAAATATTTTCAAAACTTAATGCTATAAATTTCTTTTTCAATAAAATAACAATTACCTACATTTTACTTGTAGTTATTACTTAGTGCCATTTTAAAGTTCTGACACTCTTATTGGTACACCCTGAATTATTATTTTCTTATCAGATATAATTATCCCTTTATCAATTTTAATTAAATTTGGCAGTGATATTTTTTGCATTAATAAGTTGATTTGGCCCTAAATTATTCAAAAGACAAGTTCCAGACTGTTCCTTGGGTTAATTACGCCGTGGTGCAAAAATTGTTGGCCGCCCCTACAAGAAAATGTAAGTTGGGGTATAAAAGATTTAAAAAAATTAGACCAAAAAAGTCCTCACTTTAATATTGCCCTGTTTTTAATTCCACAAATTTAATTTTAAACTACCGCCCTTCTATTCAAAAATTTACGCCTTTTATTTCACAAATTTCGGCCCCTGCAGCGTTGCGCCTTGGGCCCTTGCACCACTTGCACCACCCGGTAGGCACGGTCTTGAAAAAAAAATGGCCTCCCTATAAACTATAAAGTGTTTTGGATTCATGCACTTTATGAAGATGCCCCAGATAGAATAAAGGAATTTTGCAATATAATGAAGAACAGGGGCTTTAAACAATCACAACTTTTAAGAAAAAAAATCTGATAAAGCGACATTTGATTTGAAGGGACATGTGAATTTTTATTACACAATATCTGCAAAAAGCGATTTAACTGTCACGATTATCTAAAATTGAAAATTTCAGTGGAAGGTGTTATCTCAGAAGTACTTGTTTTGAGTAATTGAGATTTTAACATGTTTGGATGTAGATTTTTTTTGTTTATTATTTTACAGATTTTAAATCACAAGCAGACAAAATATTTTTATTTTTTTTGTAAAAAAATACCATCTTTCAAGCTTAAATGGGCAAATATCAACTTATTGCAGTACAAGTATCATAATAACAAAATGTTACCACCTTCATCCACTGACGTCTTAAATTGTTAGAATTTAAGTTAATACTGGTACTTGCTATACACTATCCAATTCAAGAAGATCCAGACATTTCCAAAAATATCTTATTATGCCAACAAGACAAAGCAACGCCCCATGGCAGACGTCTGGGTGAATATTAGATAGGGTGTAAAATGGTTAGGTATATAGAAAATGGATTTAAATAGTAATTTATGTAGCAGAAAGAGAAAGTAAACACAATTATTTTTAGTAATACATATACATAGATTTCGTTTACACACCCCTATAGGTCTCGCGAAACGATAATGATGCAAGTAATAAACAACTTCTGTTTGAAACTTTTTTTAAAGCGCCTAGGTCATGAGATATTTGAGCATTACCTTACTTTCTTAAAAGCCTCTATGTTATCGCGTTCATTCCACTTCATATGGGCAAAATGTCCAAATATCATGATTTTGGATTTGCTGTTAAATCGACAGCTCTGTAATATAAAGGTTTGTTGTAGGTTATTAAGCATATTCTTAAAAAACATATGTGTCTTCTAACACGAGGTTAAAAATTAAATAACAAAAAAATATTGAAGATTTGTTATTCCAGAAGCAACTATTTTTTTCAGCGGAAGCTCGAGCAGTCATTCAACTCGCAGCCACACCCACAGCGGCCAGAGTACATCGGAAAGAGACAGGCACCATGTTCAGAGCCCCCTGAACACCCAACTTTTTCGAGGCACAATCCTCCCTCTCAATTGCCACACACGACACCGCGGTTCTTAAGAGCCTTCTTACCGAACCAACAAAGAACCAGCGTACAAATTCGGGAAGGACTCTCTCTACGTCGCGCTCTAGTCAAGCCGATGAAGTTACGGAATCTTAGTTGCGAGATGTGTATCGCCTATCTAGGAGACGAGAACTCGACACGACAGCTCAGCTGGAACGTGGATATCAGTACTCTCGAGTGTGATCTAGTGACGATTAAAATAATAGACAAATTCCCTATTCCAACTAGTATTTCACATAATTTCGCGAGGAAGACGTTTTTCTCTATAGTGTTTTGCGAAGTGTGCCGGAAGCTTGTGTTTACTGGATTTATCTGTAGGACTTGTGGGTATAAGTTTCATCAAAGGTGCGCCTCTGGAGTTCCATCTTTATGCCATCAGGTACCCTTGTTGTTTCAATTTATTAAAGTAAAAATTTGTACGCATATCGGGAGTCAACAAAACTATTAGACAAACCAAAACTTCTAGAGTATTAGACATATCAAAGGGAGACATGGTATAAGTAAATGGTATGAAGAGAGTTGTCACATATTTCTCACTTATTAGTTACTTCAGGTTTAACCGGAAGTGACTCCAATTTTGAATTTTTAAATGGAACACCTTGTATTTTTAGACGTTTTTGATTCCTAAGACAATTTTAAATACTAATTTAACATTTTGAGACATTTGTAATATTGCATTTTGGTGGCTATGATCCTTTATTTATGACTTTATTTTTAATTCTATCACATATAAATTGGTATGGTCAGATTCTTTCAAAAACACTTCATTTAAAAAAGTGCTTATCTAAAAAGGGTTGCAATTTGAAAAATAATACAGTTAATATATAGATTTCTATCTTCCATATTAGTTACTAAAACTTTGCGATCATTTTTCCTAACATCATCTAGGATCACTAGATTAATTTGCATCCAATTACCTAGATGCGATATTTAAAATGGCTCTAACAAAATCAAATAGGCTTAAAAACCTTTTAAAATGTCACATTCTCATTTAGAATTGTGTGGGTAATCCATAACAAATTCAAAATTGAAGCCATTTCCGGTTAAACCGGAAGTGCCTGGAAAGATAAAAAATATTTGAAAACTCTCCTCTTTCTATACCATATACCCATACCAAGTATCATTTTGATATGTCCAGTGCTCTAAGAGGGCGTCCATAAATTACGTGAGACATTTTAGGGGGAGGGGGTCAAGGAAAATCTCACCAAATCTCACGATAGGTGGAGGGGGGTCTGTAAAAATCTCACGTAATTTTTATGTAGGTAGAAAGGGAAAAAATTAAATTTTGGGCAAGGCCTCCCCTCAGGATAGAGATAGAGGGGGGTTTAAGAAAATCTCACCAAGGGGAGGGGGAGTCCAAAATATGGAAAAACACCTCATGTAACTTATGGACGCCCCCTAGGAGTTATGGCTTGTCTAATAATAATAATAATCTTATTCCTTTGATTAATTTATAGATTATACATTTTTGAAACTATATACGTTTGCTTTTTTCATTTTAAATGATCCGGTCTAGAGTTTTAGTGGTCACCGCAAAACGTCTTTTTTAGAAGAGCACCCGGACATCAGCTACAGAGCCTTTTAAAATATTTTTCTGACAAATTAAATATGTCAAGATATTGTTAAAAGTATACAGAATATACAGTGTGTCCCAGGATAGATGTTACAAGAGGACAAATGGACCATAAATTTTGGAATTTTTAAACGTCCTTTTGGGAAAACTGCTCGCATGGTCTAAAACTAATAAATACAAAATTTTACTTCAATTGGTATTATACAGGGCGAGTTATAACTAAAAATATAAAAAATACCCAGGAGATAACTACTTTTATTTTTAAATTAGAACCAAAATTGTATAAGTAAATGTTGGAGAGAATTGAATTTTGTGTCAAAATTTTTGTTGTCAAGTTAAAGCATCAAAGTGAAAAAAATATAATTATCAATATTTTATATTACGCATTACAACTTAAATAATGGGCAAGAGACAGCAAAATTTGAAAAAAAAATAATAATTTTAAATATTTTGTTAAAATTCAATGCTAAATGAAGTATTTTACAAACAGTAAATGCATATTGTAAAAATTGACAAAAATATATTTTTTTTTACTTTAATTCTTTAAATTTAAATTTTGACACAATTCAATTCTCTACAACATTTATTTATACAATTTAGTCATATTTTTAAAAAATAAAGGTACTATACTCTTGCTTATTTTTTGTAATAACTCGCCCTGTATGATACCAATTGGAGTCAAAGTTTGTATTTATCAGTTTTGGACCATGCCAACAGTTTTCCCAAAAAGGACGTTTAAAAATTCCAAAATTGTTGGTCCATTTTTTCTCTTGTAACACCTATCATGGGACAAATTGTATATGCAAAACTTTAAATTAATAAATTAAAAGGGCTTTTCAGAAAAAAATCTTGAAAATGAGCTTTTTCCGTCTTCTAAGGGGATATAACCCTTAAAAAATAAATTATATTTGGCAATAATTTCATTCTTCTGATCTCTGGTGGTAGTGTACAGGGTGTCCCATTTTGGTTGTCCCTTATGGGAAACTTGGAAACCATAAGAGATATTAAAAATCCGATACCCCATCCTCGAGCTCTTTTTGGAGAAAACATTTATGGTAAAAACAGATCATCGCTATCGCGAAGCGTTTCAGAGATACAGGGTGATTCTCGATTTTTTCACTTTTTGAAAAGGTCCTGTAGCTTTGTTGTTATTACAGATACGAGAAAACTAATTGCACATTATAAAGACACTTTTTTCCGTGGAATCCAGTGGCGTAGCCAAAAATTTTTTTGAGCTGTCATTTTTGACATATGACCCAAACATGTTTTTTTTTATTAGGGACACCCTATAAATGATTAGGTAATTAAATTGCTTGTTTTTTTCTGATTAAAATAATATATCATAGTAGGTGGTTTAATAAATTTTTTACGTCAAATATTGAAAAATTATGATTTTAAACACGCATTGCGGCTTCTATCTGTTTTTTAAATTGTTTTATATTTTTGTTTTAAAAGGAATCTGTCATCCCTTAGCTCAGGAGACATTTCCGTAGAAAAAAAACAAAAATTAGTTTGCAACAGCAATAATAAACAAGTTATATTAATTAAACTTAAAAATTTATCAAGTTTTTTTAATTTTTGATTTTTTATTTTTTTTTTATTTTTTATGAATTCTCCATGTCAACTTTACCAATAGAGCAAAAAAACAAAAAAAAAAAAAAATCGAAAAATTTTTGACACACCCTGTATAACTTTGATTTTTATTTTTTTATACAACATTATCATACTAATACAGTACCAAAATTTTTTTGCTTCAAATTCATAAATAAGGACGCTATGAATTTTTAAATTTAAACATAAAAATAATTATTTTTAATTTTTGGGACACACTGTATCATTTATATATATATGTATATATATATATATATATATAATATTCTTCCTTATCATATATATTATCCACCATAATTTCATCCTTATATGTAGGAAATTTTTAAAGTTAAAAATAAAAAAAATCATTTTAATTTTTGAGACACCCTGTATAATTTTTTCATGTATAATAATATTTCTTACCAACACATTTATCAAATACCAAAATTTTATCCCTTTATTTTCATAAATAAAATTGTAGGAAATTTTAAATTTAAAAAAAAATTAATATTTTAATTTTTTGAGACACCGTGTATCATTTTATTATGCGTATTAATAATCTTCTACATCATATATAATATTTACCAAAATTTCATACTTATATATTTATAAATAAAGTGGTGGGAAATTTTTAAATTTTAAAATAAAAAATGCGTCTTTAAAATCATAATTTTTCCAATATTTGACGTAAAAAATTTATTAAACCACCTACTTTAATTCTTTAAATTTAAAGTTTGATACAATTCAATTCTCTACAACATTTATTTATACAATTTAGTCATATTTTTAAAAATAAAGGTACTATACTCTTGCTTATTTTTGTAATAACTCGCCCTGTATGATACCAATTGGAGTCAAAGTTTGTATTTATCAGTTTTGGACCATGCCAACAGTTTTCCCAAAAGGACGTTTAAAAATTCCAAAATTGTTGGTCCATTTTTTCTCTTGTAACACCTATCCTGGGACAAATTGTATATGCAAAACTTTAAATTAATAAATTAAAGGGCTTTTCAGAAAAAAAACTTGAAAATGAGCTTTTTTCCGTCTTCTAAGGGGATATAACCCTTAAAAAATAAATTATATTTGGCAATAATTTCATTCTTCTGATCTCTGGTGGTAGTGTACAGTGTCAAATCTTGTAAATAAAATAAAAAAACTTGTGCAACTCTAAATACAACGTTAACTGATTTCTTATTATTTGTTATTTAAATTATATATGTTTTGACAGGCTAGAATGACAGACGCGTACTACAGATTTCTGTTAACCCAGCCTATGGACTCAAGCGCTGGAATTCTTCAGGTTGGCCAAGCCGCTCTGATCACTAGACAGCAGCCAGAGAGACATTCGACCACGCTGGGGCAGCAGGACAGGGCTAGTTCTGCGCCTAATGTTTGTTTAAACAGTGTCAAAGGTTGGTTTCCTACGCATTTATACCCTACTTCTTCATCTTGGTGAAGCTTTGTTATGAAAATATTGAAAATTTGATTCTTCTTTGAAGGTCCAGCCCTGGAAGGCGCTAGACCTTTACCCTTGCTCACCAAACCCAGTGCGGACCATGACTCTCCACACTGCCGTAGCACACAGGCGTCGCCTACGGGATCTCAGCAACCGAAGAGGCCTCGAGCAAGGTAAGATTTTAATTAGGGATACATGTCTGTATTAAAAATTAAAATGTTAGTATATTGCCTTAAGAGGTAACATGGTTACCAATATAATATATTTCTTCTTCACTTATGAAGCGGCCAAGTCCAGCAGAGCAAGGTGACATTTGGGCATTACATTTGAGAAAAACCTTGAATGGCATAAACACATTGTATCTTTAGCCATGCCAGCTTTAAAAAGCTGGGATTCCTCTTTTTAGTCAGAAAGTAGTTCTACCCTTCTAATTTATACACTTTGTATGTATCGCAAAGCAAATTCTCTTTGAAATTTGTTTTCATATCTGTAAAATGACGTCTCTCACAACCATAAGCATTATTGATTTCTTTCAGAGAAGAGCTGTTTGCCTTATTAATGATCCTTCACTTACAGAAAGGCTTCCTTTTCTTGCCTATTGTCGTGCTGTAGGGGTTCTATCACATTTTATTGGATGTATTGCAGGTTCTGCCTAGTAGCACGTAGTTCCACTAACCAGATTGAAGGCGGTGCTCTAACACACTCCCCTTGACCTTCCGAATATCTGGCAGCTGTTGTTCAACCTAAAAAATCGGTTAGGCTTCGGATATGTTCGCAAAAAATGTGTGTAAGCTATAACTTGTTGTTTTTGGGCATCATTTAAAAATTCTTGGATATACACCTATATACTAACGAAAAAAGCGTTGTATCCTAATCAGTGCCGTATTAACCATTAGGCTGACTAGGCTACAGCCTAGGGCTCCATAAAAAAATAGGCGCCACACAGGGGAGTAGTAGGCGCCAGACAGGGGTGTTTTTATAAAGTTTAGGTGGGGTGGGGATTTTTGATGACTAATTTCCCTGTGAATAAGTTGCTTTGGAATGAAATAGGCGCGAAAAGGAGGGAATGACCTTTTTTTTTTTTTTTTTTTGGTCATTTGCTCTTCAAATTTTTTGTGGTGGAAAATAGGCGCTCCGGGAAGCATTTTCATATATTACCGACAAAAACAGGCGTTCGGTGTGCCGAATAAGTCACATTAAGTTGCCGACGTATTCCTAGTTTACGTCTGTAACATAGACAGAATAAAATACCCCAACTGATAAAGCATATTAACATGGAAAAAAATATAACAGTTTGTTTTACTGTAATTAAGTTAAGGAAGAAGAAGGGAAAATGTTTATGCTAATTTCACTCATTTTTCCTTACAGAAATATCGAATTTAATCAACGATCAGTAACGAATATTTACTGCAACTGTTTGACATGCTAAAGAATAAAATGTCTGGATCATCTCATTTATGTTACAGACGTAAACAAAAATATGTCGGCCACTTACAGATAGGTATTCGGCGACTCGAGCGCTTTTTCCGTCGGTAACATATGAAAATGCCTCCGGGAATTCTAGCCTAGGGCGCCTTGAACAGTTAATACGGCCTTGATCCTAATTAAGAAACAATAACAATACATGTCAAATATCTTGATAGTAATGAATGATAAATAATAGATTATTAGGATGTAGTAATTTCTTATACTTATCCATGTTAAAACAAGTTCATTCCTTTTTTATTTAATGCAACAAATTTCAGGTCTGCTGACGAAAGTAAACCACTGTTAGCAGCCCGCGAGAGCATCGAGGACTGGGAAATTTCCGCAGATGAAATCTTGGTGGGTGCCAGAGTCGGCTCAGGCTCGTTCGGAACTGTCTACAAAGCTCACTGGCACGGCCCGGTGGCGGTCAAAACATTGAACGTTAAAATCCCGACTATGGCTCAACTGCAGGCGTTCAAGAACGAAGTTGCCGTACTGCGCAAGACGCGCCACGTCAATATTTTGCTGTTTATGGGCTGCGTGAGCAAGCCGCAGTTAGCGATTGTAACGCAATGGTGTGACGGCAGCAGTTTGTATAAGCACTTGCACGTTGTAGAATCAAAGTTCTTGTTATTCACACTTATAGAGATTCAGAGACAGATAGCACAGGGTATGGAATATCTGCACGCTAAAAACATCATCCACAGGGACCTCAAGTCGAACAATATCTTTTTGCATGACGATTTGACGGTTAAAATAGGAGATTTCGGTCTGGCGACGGCGAAAGCGCGATGGTCAGGGTCCCAGCAGTACCATCAGCCCACTGGGTCCATTCTATGGATGGCACCCGAGGTGATTCGAATGCAAGAAGACAATCCGTATAGTTTCCAAAGTGACGTCTATGCGTTTGGAATTGTTATGTTCGAAATGCTTGCCGGGCAGCTACCATACTCGAAAATCAACAATAAAGATCAGATTTTGTTTATGGTCGGCAGGGGTTATCTCAGACCGGATCTCACTTTACTCAGGCAAGATACTCCGAATGCGTTACGTAGATTGTTAGAACAGTGCATTTCATTTACGAGAAACGAGAGACCGCTGTTTAGTCACATATTCTCGTCGTTAGAACACTTGTTGAGAAATCAGCCGAAGATCAGTAGATCGGCTTCTGAGCCGAACATGAATCGTACAACGATAT
Source organism: Listronotus bonariensis (assembly GCA_014170235.1). Taxonomy (NCBI): domain Eukaryota; kingdom Metazoa; phylum Arthropoda; class Insecta; order Coleoptera; family Curculionidae; genus Listronotus; species Listronotus bonariensis. The sequence goes on from JACEGR010000626.1 coordinate 69,103, forward strand.
CCGACGATTTTACTTACAACTGTCAAAGTCCTAATACCCCCTCTAATTACAATAGTAACTTTTTGTTTTACGGCGCGACTGGAAATATTTAAGGTTTTGTTTAGAGCTTAGATGTTGTTTATAGAGAAAAAGGGTTTTTAAGAAGGATTTTTACCACGTTGCGCCTATTTTTCCGTTCTCTGAGTAGCTAGTTTTTAAGTACACTTGACTGTATAGGGCATTCGATTTAAGAAGAAAAATGGCTTATTTTTCGACACCCCGTATTTTTAAGAAATTCAAGATAGCCATTTGATGTATTTTAGCTTAAAGAATTTGAAAATCGTAGCAAAAAACAATTCTTGCATGAGAAACAAAAGACTAACGCCATTATTGTTGCGTTTTTTAAATTTGATTTGTTTTATTTGCGTTTTAAATTATTGGCGCGTAAACAAACACATGTTTCATTTAAAAAACGCAACATTTTTGTCGTTGGTTTTTTTTTTTGTTTTTTATGCAATTGTTTTTTTATTACAATTTTAAAATGCTTCGAGCTAAAATATATTGATTGGCTATCTTAAATTTCTTTTAAAATACGGGGAAAGTCAGAAAATATGCCATTTTCCTTTTATGGAATACTCTGTACATTCATTTAATATATATACTAATTTTTTACACAGTAATAAAACAAGCTTGTGTTTGTGCTGTCAGCCAAAGTACTATCAAGTCGGGGTTAGCCAGTGCTCAAGTGGTCCTTCTAAGTGGGCTTCACCCATTCCAGACAGGTCAAAGGATACTCAGAATGATGTTCTAACTTGGGGAAACATAATCAATTTGGCAATATGAAAAATAAATGCAATGTGGTAAAAAATAAATATTTTGAAAACTGTCGTAATATTTTAAATGCCTTGTTTTTAAGGCTGATAAGATTTTAATTTTAATCACTTTTGAGATGATATCATCAATGCCTTCTCTTGATGTTTTTGTGTGCATTTATTCACATTAGTAGTCATATTTCATGGTTGTAAGTTGTGGTTTAGATTTTGTTTGGTAAAAACATTACTTTATTTTTGTACAGAGTCGACCTGGATTCACTATTTGCCTTTGTTACAGTAAAAACTTTTTGTTCAGTTTTATCTTTTTTTACCTTTTCATAAACAATTTCTGGTTTTTATACTTCTTATAAGCTGACCTAATTTGGTTAAGCCTGAATAAAAATGATATTGTTTAGCTAAACACGAAAATTTAAATTGATCTATCACACTTACAACCACTGTCTTTACCACTTTATACTACTTAGGTAATTAGAGGTTATGATAGTTCTAAAAGTAATGTTTTGATTTTGGGTATTTTTAATTGAAGTTAAATTAAGTATGCCTTTAAACCCCCAGATACCAAATTTTGTAAACATAGCTTTAGATATTTAATTATATATTTATTTTAATATTTAGGCATTTTTGCTAAAAGAATAAGTCACTGTTTAATTCCACACGCCCAAAACCTCTCAGATACCAAATTTTGTAATTGTAAAGGGTAATAAGAGTAATAGTATTTCAAATAAATATTTCGTGGTTTCTGATCCATATTTTTTTAATTTCTGGGTGTTATTATATTGACTATAGTGTGCAGTTTTACAATGCAGCGTCTGACTCCTCTTGATCTGTTGGAAATACTAAAAAATATTACCACAGTGGTAGCTCAATTGTGGCTACTTAACGTTTATTCACTCGAAAATTGGGTCGCCATCATTGGTACTCTGCGCAGCTTAGACGCCGCACGGTGGAAAAGTTTGAACTGGAGTTAGCTTTACGAAAAAACTCATCCACAAACTTTTCCACATTGCGGCGAATAACCTGCGCGGAGTACCGATGATGGCGACCCAATTCTCGAGTGAATAAACAAACATTAAGTAGCCACAACTGAGCTACCACTTTGGTAATATTTTTTATTACTTCCAACCGATCGAAAGGAGTCAGACGCTGCATAATAAAAGTGCACACTATACTTATTATAGTAACACCTAGGACTTAAAAATATATGGATTAGAAACTGAGAAATATATATTTGAAATACTGTCACTCTTATTGAAAGACCCTTTAGCTTCAGCGGTTTTAAAGAGATTTAAGAGTTGTAGTACTTTTTATTAAACCTGTATAGAAAATTCAAGAGTAATGCTTTAATTAAAAATAAAAAATCCAACTTCAACATCATTTTTAGAACAAAAAAAAGTGGCATTAGTGACTTTGTCTAAAGTTCAGCCATTTTCAAGACTGACCTCTAGACTTTCTACAGAATCGACGCAAATCTTGCGCTTAAGATATTGTGCTGTAACGAATCGAAGGCAGAAAGAGTTGTAAATTAGACATATAAGTGTACGTGAGAGTGTTGCATATCTTAATTATTTTTAAAACTTCTAAGGAAAAACTGTCGTTTGTGAATAGTTAGGCTTATTGTATTTAAATTATATGACCTTAGGGTGTCGTGCCTGTCAAAAACTTTTTAAATTCCTAATTTTGTCTTTTAATTTTATGTGAGAATGAATAGACCTTGAGCTGTTTTCCCTAGAACTTTTATTTTAAATTTATACATAGTTGATAAATCTGCAGAATTACTATTTCATTGTTTTGTATTTACAGAGTGTCCCATTTTGCTTGCAATTATGGGGTATCTCGATTATAAGTAAAGATGGAAGAAGCTATATGAGCTGTTCATACATCTGAGTTAGGGAAAATAGCACTTGCAGAGGGTTTAAGCAAATAACTAAGGCAAAATAACCTAATTGTAGTAATTAAATAATTAACTACAAAAAATAAGTTAATAACGTTCTCCAAAAAAAAGTGGACTCAGGGATGTGATATATGATTTTTTGGCTTTCTAAAACCAAATCCGAGATCAGGGTTTGATTAAACATTTTTCCTAACCCCAAAAACCTTAACTTTGGCGGTTTTCTTTAGCGATTTTCCGAAGACTGAAGGATGATGGAGCCAAACAGAAAAAATATTCGTGCTCAAGCAGCAAAAATGCAATGAAAACCTTAATATCTCAGCATGTTAATTATATGCTATAACAGCTTTTCGAAGATTTTTCGCCGATTTTCTCAAGAGGAAAATATTGGACCCCCAGGCATGTAATCTATGTTTTCCGGTGTATTTTTATGTCCTATATACAATACTAATTTGGCGGTAAAATTGATTAGCCGGCGGATTAGTAAACCACCCTTTTTCAAAATAGTTTTAACTATACTTTGGCCACTATAAATTGATAATGAATACCTAGTAATTAATTCCGACTACTGTAGTTTTAAACCAATAAAATACATTTTTGATTGTAGTAACTAGGGTTAATGACTTTTTAAACCAATGAAATAAATTTTTTGTTCAGGTGTGTCTCTTAATTTATAGTGAACGGAGTATAATACCCACAATACATCCTGAAAGAAAAGTTGCCACACAAAACGGCCACCACTCCATTTAAAAAACAGAAACCAGAGAAGACTGATGAAAATGAAGTAAAAAAACAAGAGGAGTTCAATGAAAAACCTGCAAAAACAAGAAAGAACTAATAAAGAGAAAGTATTTAAGAAACAAGAAAATTGTTTTAATGAAAAAGAAACCAACAAACAAATAAAGGCTTCTGATGAAAAAGAACTTAAAAACAGAAGGCTTATAATAAAAAAGATTTTAAAAAACAGAAAAGGTAACCAAAATACAAAAAAAAGAAACTAAAAACCAAGAGAATAAATCTGAAAGAAGAAAAAACCAAAAGGAAAAGACCGATATCCTATGTTTACAAGAAACGAAATGTAGCGATGATAAGTTTCCAAAAGAAGTTAAGATATTGTAGGTTACCATGATTATTGGTGTGCAGGAGACAAGAAAGGTTATGCTGATGTTGGCATTTACACTGAAAATGAACCGCCAAATGTTAAAGATGAAGAGCATGATGCAGAAAGAAGATGTGTTACTTTGGCATTTAAATAATTTTATTTGGTGAATGTGTATGTTCCAAACGCAGGTCACGGACTTGAAACAGTGAATAAAAGTTTAAACTGGAATGACTCGTTTAAAAAGTTTATTATACACGGTGTTTATTTAAAAACTTACCAATCAAGTTTTTTGCAAAAGAGACAGATTTGAGAAAATCGCCGAAACACGTTTAGATATTTATTTAGATCGAACGTTTTTTACAAAAATTGGACCCTTCAACCTTTTAACCACCAGGGCCATAACCTCAAAATCCTTAAATGAGTATGGGGGTCGAGTAATACATCATTTTAGAGCTCCCGACCAGTACTTTATAACCCCAGGATATAAAGTCAACACCTTTACCTATTACAAAATGGTGGTACTTTAAAATTTATCTGAACACCTGATTTGAATGACCATATTTCCGAAACTAATTAAGTTAGATATACTTTATATATTAATTTTTATTGTTGATAATATACAGAGTAGAACAAAAAGTATATATTTTATCATGACACACCCTGTATATTATATCACCATTAATAAGGTATTTAAAAGAGCTTTAAGAAAATACCACATTAGGACAACTTTGTTCTTTCGGAAATATGGCCATCCAAATCGAGTATTTTGTTGTAAGTAGAGGTATCGACTTTATATTCTAGGGTTATGAAGTACTCGCCAGGAGCTTTAAAATGATGTATCACTTGACCCCCCTCCTCATTTAAGAATTTTGGGTTGGTGGCCCTGGAAGTTAAAGGGTTAAAGGCGCGCCGTCCAATTTTTTATAAAAAAAACGTTCCCCCTTAATAAATATCTTGACGTGTTTCGGTGATCTTCTCCAATCTGTCTTTTCCGCAGATAAATTAAGTGGTAAGTTTTTAAATAAAAGCCATGTAGAATTTGATAAAAAGAAGCCAGTAATATTGTGTGGAGATATGACGTCGCTGTTATTACGAAGGGGCCTATCTCGATTTTTACAACTTTTCGGGAAAGTGTGGAGTCATCATTTTGGCTGTGACGCTGACACTTGCATTATATCTCAATTCATCAATATTTGTTATGTAATATCAGGATATGCAGTTTGTCATAACATAAATAAGGCCTTTCCTTGTCTAACAATGGGTGCAACTCATTTTCGCCAAATCGATATTTGGCGAAAATGAGTCGATAGTTAGGCCCTTTTGTAATAACAGCGACGATGCATGTTGTACACAATGAAGTAGATCTGACTAATCCAAAAACCAATAAGAAAATGCAAGATTTACCCAAGAACCTTGCAGATGGATATGTCGATAATTTCTCTAAACATCAAGTTTTATAGGATCAAAGCTCTCTAGCTTTATCCAAAACAATCTGATGCCTATACGCTCTGTATTGGATGGCGTTTGGACTAATTTATCCTTTTCAAAAGAATAATGGCCAATGTTTGTGATAACGTAGTAGGAACTAAAGTTTTTGGATCTGATCATCGCCCAATAAGTTAATTTATTAATATTTAAGATTTAATTTTTGTTCCATTTATTCATTTATATCGTGTTTTTTTTTTTTATTTAAACCTTACCTGTACCTTAATGTATTTTATTTTTTTGAATTAAGATAATAATGTACTTTCGATAAGTCATAAATGTTTTTTTAATTTGTTGTCTCTTCTATTTAAGTATTGTTATGAGTTACCTCAATAAAGATAATCTGTGTTCAGTTTTGCTCCAGCAGTCAGTATTATTCAGTAAATTAAAAAAAAAACATTAACATTGCGGAAAATTTCCGGTAATTTGAGGTCGGGAAAAAATTGTGATCTGATGGCCAAATTCGGACCACGGATTCGTGTTTAGAAGATACATTGAAAACAATATATCACATTTTTGGGTCCGGTTTTTTGTATTGTTTTGTACAGTATTTTTAATTTGAATTTATAAATGATACAAAGTTTAAAGTATGGTAATTATTTGCCAAACATTACAGTCTTTTTATTAAATATGCTTTTCTAAAGGGTCTTTCAATAAGAGTGATTGTATTTCACATAAAGATTTTTTCGGTTTCTAATCCATATATTTTAATTTCTAGGTGTTACTATATTTAGTATAGTATGCAGTTTTATGATGCAGCGTCTGACTCCTTTCGATCGGTTAGAAGTAATAAAAAATATTACCAAAGTGGTAGCTTAGTTGTGGCTCCTTAACGTTTATTTACTCGAGAATTGGGTTGCCATCATCGGTACTCTGCGCCGGTTATCCGCCGCACTGTGGATGAGTTTTGACGTAAAGTTAACTCACGTTCAAAATTTTCCACCGTCCGATGGATAACCTACACAGAATACCGATGATGGCAACGCAATTTTCAAGTAAATAAACGTTGCATGGGCACAACTGAGGTACCACTTTGGTAATATTTTTTTATTACTTCCAACCGATCGAAGAGTCAGACGCTGCATCCTAAAACTGCACACTATACTAAATATAGTACCACTTAGAAATTAAAAATATATGGATTAGAAACCAAGAAATATCTATTTGAAATACTATCACTCTTATTAAAAGACCCTTTATTTGGTATAAAAGTAATTTTCCTCTGATTATTATTAGTAAGTTGAGTGCCTTAGTTATTTACTTTTGGAGTAAAAAAGTAATAAAATATGCTTTTTATACAGACTATTTACGGATGGGGTTTACAAGAGGACAAATGGATAAAAAAAATAATTCTTTGAGAAAAAGTTATTATTCTCGATAAAAATTTTTGCATGTAAAAAAATATATTTCACGAAGAGAAAATGTTATTTGTATAGAGGGTTTAGCATATTTTTTACAAGCAAAAATTTTTATCAGTGATGACTGTTTTTTAGAAAAATAAAATTTTTATTCCATTTGTCCCCCTGTAAACACCATCCGTCCAGGCTGTACATTAATATTTGAAGATAAAAATTGTGTTTGTCAGTTTTATATTTTATATTTTATGTATACGTTGGATTATAAATCGGTTATTTCACTTCATTTTAATAAAATATTTATAAAAAAAAACTAAAAGAATAATTGCGTTTGGAACGTGGAGATAAATCATTTGCCAAATTGAAAAAATATATTTACAGGGTGTTTCTAAACAATTGCTAAAAAATTTAAAAGCTGATTTTCCACCAAAAAATAAAAAAAACTTCATATGAACATATATGTCCTAAACGTCTTAGTTTTTGAGCTATGGGGTGTTATATTTTTAAATATTGTTTTTTATTAATAACTTTTATACCTATTCACATATTTTTAAAAAATTTGGGAGACGCACTCAGTGTCGTCCATGAGGGGTTTAGGGCAAATATTTTTTGATAAAAAAATGGCACGCCACTGCATTTTTAAAATAAAAATATTTTTTGTAATCCCTGTTTAGTTTGGAACAAATTTTAGCATGGTCAAATTCCTATCTAATTAAAAATAAATAACGAAGGTCAATTTTTAATGTAGAATTTCATATTGGTAATACAAACTTGTTTAGAACAAATTTAATCTTTTATTTTTTTTTTTTTGATGTACGGTTTTCGTGTAAATCAATAGAAACCCATTTTTTGGCATGATCAGTTTGTATTCCTAATATAAAATTATACATTAAAACACCGGCACACAAAAAAATTGATGTGCAAAAGACGCTACCTATCTACGGGTATGTTTTTCGGGTAAATTGTAAAAACCGAAAAAATGGTGCAAATTTTTTGTAATTCCCACCGTTTTTGCAGTTTATTCAAAATTGGAGGGTATACGGCCTAATCTTATTTAAAATTTAGCGGGTCGAAAACATGTCTGTAGGTAGGTCGCGTCCGCTGTACAAAAAACTGTTTATATGTGCACCGGTGCACTGGCCCATATATGATTTTTTTTTTGTACACCAGACGCAACCTATGTAGGGGCATGTTTTTTTCCGCTAAATCCAAATTTCAAATTAGTTTGGGCCGTACACCTTCCAATTTTGAGTAATTGCAAAAACCGTAAGAAATAGCGAAAATTTTCACCCATTTTTTACGGTTTTTTGCAATTTACTTGAAATTGGGCCCGGTCGGCCTAAACTGACTTGACATTCGGATTCAGAGGATCGATAAACATACCCGTAGATAGGTCGCATCCGGTGCACATCAAACTTTTTCTTGTGTGTGCCGGTGAAATTAACCTTCGTTATTTATTCTTTAGTAGATAGGAATTTGACCATGTCGAGAAATGGTTTCTATTTATTTACAAGAAAACCGTACATCAAACAAAAAAGTCAAGAGATCAAATATGTCCTGTGTTTTAAACGGGCATTCAAAAAATATTTTTATTTTAGAAAAATGCATTTTTTTTCTTAAAAATATTTTTCTTAAACCTCTCATGGACGACACTGGTAAACATTATTTTTCTTGTGTGCCAAAAATGCCTTCTGGTGCAAAGGGTGCGTCTCCCAAATTTTTTAAAAATATCTGAATGGGTATAAAGTTATTATAAAAATCTATATTTTTTTAAAAAATTAACATCCCGTAGTTCAAAAACTAAGGCGTTTAGGCAGTGCCGTATTAAGAACTAGGCTGACTAGGCTACAGCCTAGGGCGATGTGAAAAAATAGGCGCCAGAAAGGGGAGATTTAAAAAAGTTGTAGGGAGGGATGGGTTTTGGTCATCAATTTGATTTGGGAATAGGGCGCCCTGGAAGAAAATAGGCGCCACGCATTGAATGACCTCTTTTTTTTGCTCTTCAATTTTAATTTCAAGTAGGGCGCCCTTCTTTAAAATGATTGTTTTCCTTTTTCCTAATAAAATAGGCGCCCCAGTAATTCCAGCCTAGGGCGCCTCTAACGGTTAATACGGCCCTGCGTTTAGGACATATGTTCTTATGAAGTTTTTTTCCTATTTTTTGGTGGAATATCCTAAAATTTTTTACATTTGTTTAGAAACAGCCTGTATATAATTGTCTGGATGTAAAAAATAGATAAAATTTATTATTTTATTTTTTGGAATTAACATGGATTTATAACATGAGTTTTTTTACTAGCGTTTTTTATGAATAAAAGTATCAAAGACCTTTCTTTCTATGCTCTAAATAAGCTTTCCACAAAGTAGGTTAAGTATAAAGAAAATAAATTTGCGCTTGAGTTAAGAAATGTAACTAACATAAATTATGTTAATTATTTTTATATCAGTCATCAAATTATGTTTTTTTTTCAGTTAAGGAAAGCCATGTTAATTTGAACTAAAAAATATTAAGAGTTTAAGACGATTTATTTATTTAAATTATTTTAGAATTGACAATGGTATATTCTAAATATTGTAAATATTGCTTATAAACTATTCCATGTATTACGTAATAATTTGGCAGAAATCGGAAAAGGAATGTATGTAGTAGCGTGACTAATGTAATAAAACTGCAAACTATTGTTTTGTTTTTAATAAATTCACCGAGTAATTAACTTTGTATTTTTTACTTATCTTCTACGCAATTCATGCAATCCAAATTTTTGAATCTGTTCTTTTTTATGTAAATGAAAAACCTGCGGCAACTCCGATTTTGACGAATTTTGGTACGCAGGGTTTTTTTTGCGCTGGTCACGAGTCTCAAAGAATTTTTTGGCGGAAACGTTTTGTTCTCGGGATATCCATCATCAAAGTTGAAATTTTAACTAATCCTATTTTCACCATATTCCTCCTTCTTTTGCACACAGTTCTTGATTTAAAGCTACAATATTTGATTTTCACCCTTTAAAACCCGGGTTTTCTATCTATTTTACGCATTTTATTATTAAACTTGGAAAAGTTCACTTCAAAAATGCGGCAACCATGTATACACGCCGCCATAGCCAACTGCGATGTAAATTGATAATTGAAAATAAAGCTAGCGACTGGAAATATGAATATAATGCAAAAATAATGTTAAATCAGTAAAAACGAGGTTTTAAAAGGTTAAAATCAAATTTTGTATTTCACTTTAGCTTTAAATCAAGAATTGTGTGCAAAAAAAGGAAGAATGAGTAAAAAAAGGGTTAGTTCAAATTTCAACTTTGATAATGAATATCTCGAGAACGAAATGTTTCCGCCAAAACATTCTTTCAGATTCGTGATCAGTGCGCCAAAAATCCCTGTATACCAAAAATTCGTCAAAGTCGGAATTGGCGCAGGTTTCTCATGCGGAGCGAGAGAAAAGCTACTGGAGCTATGCTTTTTCGCTTTATACATGCTGTTCGAACGGCCATGCGACAAGGCTGCTACTAGGTAGACATATGCTCGAAGAAAACGTAGCTCATGTATTCTAATAAGGAGCGCTCGATCCTATTTAAGTATGTGTTTGCTAAATTTTGTGACGTAATCTTTTCCCGTAATTCTTTGTTACCATCGTACTGGAAGGTTTTTTTCGAGGTTTGGTGTTTTTTTGCTTTTTAGTCATTGGACTTTTATATATGTTTAGTTTTTACTGTTTATAGTTAAAATGAGTAGTTATTAGTACTGCAGTTACAGAGAATTTTAAAACCTGTAAACAGGGGTCACTGACCTTTCGATATTTTTTACAGGGAATTTACGTTTAAATCATTTTTAGGGGTAAGATGCAATTTTTTATGTTTTTTTTTAGATATTTTATTTTATGGTATACAAGTACTGGTTTATTTTGTCAGATAAAAATATTATGGCAAAAAGGTGACGTCATAAACATAACCTATATTTTCGGACAATTATAAAAAATTGAGCGCTTCTTATTAAGAAGTTTATCTTCCTTGGGTAAGGTTCTAGATTTTGGCCAACTAACCTTTTTTGTTCCGTGATTCATCCCCGCTATTTTCAGGGTTACGTTCATAAATCATTACAAAGTACACATTTCTTACATTTCTATTACAGAGGTCGTTCTTAAATGTATTATTTATTACACTGCTTTCTGTCTTACAGCGTTAAAAAATAGTTTGGGAATGTAACTCTGTATTACATTATTTACCGTGTTCACAAGCGCGGTAACAATTTACCGATTTTGCGCATTTTATATTTATCTCTTAAAAGAATAGGAAACAAACGAAATTTTTCTAATTTTTGGATTTAAAAGTTTTTAAAAACATAGAAAAATATTTTGCTGATGTTTCTATGGTTGTCAGAACAACTTTGTTTATTTTTAGGCTCTTTTATTTAGGTACTAATTTTCTCCAAACCACAAAAGACCTACAAACTTTTTCAAATTCAAAATAAGAATATTTTTATACAAAGACAAACATACAGGTTTTTTAAAAATTTATTGCATCAGTAAGTTTTGATTTTTTTATTAATTGATTTTTGGTATATTAAAATTGTAATTTATATTAGATTTTAAATAAATAAACATTTTAAATTATTTTTCGTTACATGCCAGGTTACTAGGGACATTTACGTTTCATTTCCTGAGTAGCGTTCAAAAATTGCTTTTACAATTTAATACTATTTCAAACAGAGAAATGGGACCCATTTCTCTGATTTCAAATGGCATTTTGATTCAATTAAGTTTACTGTCCATGAGAGGTTTTCCGCTCGCGGATGATAATTTAGCGTTGTGATTGGCGGAAAAAGCATTTAAAATTTGCACTAACCAATCACAACGCTGAATTATCATCCGCGAGCGGAAAACCGCTCTCATGGACAGCCGGCTTTACAGAGTACAAGGATTACTTTACATTTTACGCATACGCATATGAACGCACTCCTGCCGTGCCCTAGCCCTAGTTACGAATACCATAACGGAATTAAAAGAAGAAGCCCAATTTTATAACCTCCAATTTTGACATTTGATTGTCATATTGATATGACAAAAATAAATATTAATTTTTATAAGGTAGAAAGAAATAAGCTAAATAATGGCAAGTATAGCTTTAAGAGTTAAGACTAAAAGTGGCCAGCAAGTTGTAAATAGCCTTACGAAAGAGAGTACCATAAAAGACCTTAAAGAAATTTTATCTAGTTTGTCTAGCATTCCCGTTAATCGCCTCCAGGTGCTATGTGGGTTTCCACCTAAGACTTTCGATATTAGTAAAGATGATTTAAACTTAGGTAAGTACTTTGTTTATGTAAAAAAAATAGTTAATTTAATATTGATTTGTAGGTAGTAGTGGTTTAGCATCTGGTGATACATTAATCTTAGAAGAAAAACCCGAGTCATCCATTTCTAAAGTACAAGTGGAGGTTACTGATAAAGCGGAAGTCACACCAACAGATAGTACAAGGACTGCGCCTAAATCTAATGCAACGACTGACGATAACCAGTGCCCTGGTATTTTAATGAAACATGTAGTTCCTGCCGATAATTCATGTCTATTCACTAGTGTAAATTTTGTGTTGAACGGAAAAGTTGACCAAACTGGTGAAGCAGCTCCATTTTTGAGACAGGTTGTAGCTCAAACTATACTTAATGAAAGCCATAACTACGATGAAGCAATATTAGGAAAACCTATCGAAGAATACTGCAAATGGATAAAGGACAGCAAGTCCTGGGGTGGTGCTATTGAACTTGCTATTTTAAGCAATTATTATGGTATTGAAATATCTGTGGTAGATACAATTAATGCTATTATTAATCGCTTTGGTGAAGATCAAAACTACCCTTTGAGAGTATTTCTAATGTTTGATGGAATTCATTATGATCCACTTTATTTAGAACCTTTTAATGTAAGTAGTTTTTGAAACCACATCATTAGCTCCTTAATATGTTTGTTAATATCTATTGATTGATGGAATAAAAAACATACATAGAGGGTGTTTTAACATAAAATCAAATATTTTAAGGGCATCTTTTTGAAGACAAAATAAAAAAAAAATCTTATAAATATGTGTCCCAGAATGCATCCCTCACAGCCATTGTAACTTGTTTGGCAGGAAGTGTATTTACTGCTTGTCTTTGTACGTCTTGAAAATAGTGTGGTTCAACTTAAGATGGCTGTAGCTTAGAAGGTCTACATTTAAGGACATAAAGCAATGGGAAAAACTAGACACTTTTAATTAAAGAGAAAAAAAAGATACTGATGATTATCAGGAAGTTTATGCAGTGTTAAAAATAAGTAGACAATAAATGAAAATACCCGTTAATAATAACATTGTACTGTACTCAAAGTCAAGTCAATATCTGGTAGAAAAACCATTATTTTTAATGATCTCTGCACATTAACGTGGTATTGACGCCAATAAATCTCTGATATTTTTCACTAAAATTGTTTATCATGCTTGATATAATATGTGAAACGGTTTTCTTTATTTTTAAATTTTTCGGAATTTTTATGTATGACATAGCTAGCTACAACTGTTCTTATAAATTTTCTATAGGATTTAGGTTGGGATTTTAAGCCGGCCATGCAAAAAGTATAAGTTGCTCGCTGAGAAAAAAATCTTTAATAACTTTTGCAGCATGCTTGGGATCATCATGGGTAAACTTTAAGATTCTTTTGGCAAAGCTCGTAGGTTTGGGCTTTTCTCAGGGACTTATTAAATGATTAGGTAGTTTTCTTACAGGTAGAACGCAGGCTGTGAAGATTAATAATAATGTCTCAAGAGTATTTGAGGTTACATCTGGTGTTCCCCAGGGGTCTCATTGCGCTCCCCTTCTGTTTGTGTTATTTGTGAATGATCTGACTGATGTATTACGTCATTCAAAGGGTCTAATGTTTGCTGTTGACTTACGGGGGGACGCAGTGGAACTTCAGGAGGATCTGAATGCGCTCTGGCAGTGGACACAGTCGAATCATCTGTTTTTAAATATAAATAAATGTTATTATATCAGTTTTTTTCGAAGTCGTGAAAGAATTCCAACAAAGTACTCAATAGATAATGTGGATTTGTCTGATACTAAGACTTCAAAGGATCTTGGTGTCTGGTTTGATGAAAGGCTAACTTTTGTTGAGCATGTTTCCAGGTTGAGTCTTAAGGGAATGAGAATGTTGGGATTTGTATTGAGAAATTGTTCTCAATTTTCAATTGAGACAATAAGAAATCTATATTGTTCACTTGTTAGATCAAATGTGGAATATGCCACCGTGATATGGTCTCCTTTTTATCACAACCATAAGCATATGATTGAACGTGTTCAACACAAATTTTTAAGATTTGCTGCTTTTAAGTATGGTCTGTGTATGGAGAACTATCATAGAGTGGATATGTTGAATGTGTTAAGGTTGGCAACACTTGAGAAGAGGCGAATCATGTTTGATGCATGTTTTATTTTTAAATTGATAAATGGTATTACTAATTGCTCTCAGTTGCTGGCTTTGATTTGATTGAATGTTCCTAATAGATGTTTACGACATGTGGACTTATTCTACATTCCCTTCCATTCAACAAACTATGGCGCACACTCTCCTATAGATAGAGCTTTAAAATACTTAAACTCTTTAGATAAAAATATTGATATTTTTGATTGCAGTCTCTCTGGCTTTAAACGAAGACTTTTGTGATAAATAATGTGATAATGAATAATTATATATATATGTATGTATTTTTTTTAAATTTATTGTTCTACTGTAATTGTTCTGAAATGTGATCCTTTAGCTTTATTTAGTTTTTTTTAAGTATACTTATATTTTATTATTGTTTCCATCATCTGTTTGTTATTATATTTATATTGTTAACATTTGTAAAGTAAGCCCACTTTACCACTACCCGTAAATTTTGTAATAAATAAATAAATTTTCCTGTTAAAATTTTTACATACATAGCAGATTTTCTTTAGCATATGGTGGTATATCATTTTTAAGTATATCTAAATAATGATATCAGTCCATAATACCTTTAACTTTTACTAGCAGACTAACCCCATGCCCTGAAAGAGTCCCATACAATGACACTACCTACCTCCATCATATTTAAAGTCGGTATATATTTTATAGTAGTGTACTTTAGAATGCATCTTTGATGTGGTAAAAGCCTTCCATTCTTTATTTCATCAGATCCAACATTTTAAAATTACTTTCATTTGATCAAAGTATTTTACAAAGACCCTAAAACATGGTGGAGCTATTATCATGGTATTTCACTCTTTTTCAGGGCCTCTAGTTGCTCAGCTAGTACAGTTAAAGGTATTATGAACATGTATCAATATTAAGATATCCTTAAAAATCGTATGCCACTAAATGCTAAAGAAGATTTACCACTAATGTGAAAATTTCAACAGGATAATGATCCTAAGGATACTGCAAAAATTATAAAAGATTTTTTTTCTGAGTGAGCAACTTATTCTTTTAGCATGGGCGGCTAAATTCCATAGAAAATTTATGAAAACAATTAGAGCTAGACGTCAGACCTAAATATCCTGAACATTAAAAAAATATATATATTTCACTCACTTTACCAAGCATGGCAAAAAATTTAGTGGAAAAAATCAGAAATTTATTTGAGTCAATAATACAAAGATGTGCAGAGGTTATTGAAAACAATGGTTTTACTACCAGATATTGATTTAACTATAATAATTTATAAAGTTATGGGTATTTTCATACAATGTCTAGGTACCTATTTTTAACACTTTATTAGTGTATTACACTACACACTACAAAAAGTCATATACTTCCTGATGTTTATCAATACTTTTTTTAAATTTAAAGTTTCTCTACTTTTGACCCCTACTGAATGTTTGTAGAAAAAGTATTATTTTGACATCAAAATATTACTTTTTCAAAATCAAAATATTAAGAACAAAATTTTAAATATATATTAAATTTTACAGTTTATAGTTGACCCTTATTAATAGTTCTTACTTTTAGGGTGACAAAATACAAACAATGTTTGAAACTACTGATGAAAGGATCTTGCGTGAAGCTGAAACTTTAGCACAGGAAGCAAAATCAAGTAGACAGTTTACTGATGTAAATAAATTCACCTTGAAGTGCATGATATGTAATGTTATGCTTAAAGGACAAGTGGAGGCACAAACTCACGCTAGAACAACTGGACATATGAATTTTGGAGAAGTTTAATATTGGCTCATGTCTTTATTAATTTATTTTTTATTCAAATATTTTTTATGAGGATGTTTATTTTAATTTTGAAATGATAATGTGGTTTTAAGGAAAAGCTTGGGATGAAGCAGAAATGAAGGTGTTCTATTTTATACAGCTGGTCTCAGAATATTTTCTGGGATACTTTGTAATGCTCTTGCTTAGCTGGATAGTAGATTGTCATGTTTAAATCAAATTTATCGTTAAAAAGATCTTATAAAAACCTTAAAAAATTACCACACTTCATATACCTGTCACAATTAGTTTTTGAAATATGGCCATGCAAATCTGATAACTAATTTTAAATTCCTATTAGAAACGTAATAAACTTACATCTCATTACTTTTTTATTTTTTAATGTATAAAAGAAATAAAAACACCATTTTGTTAGGATGATCCTGTAGTATCTGTATCTTTCAACATAATTCTATTTTCTCCTAAGATATACAGGCCACAACAAAATATAAGATTGTTTTAAATGGAACACCCTCCATATTGAAGCACCATTTAAAAGATAATTTTAAAAGCATTACAAAAATACCGTATTCTATGGGTATATCTTTAATGGTTTTGGAAATATGGCCATAATTAAAATTAAAAATCAAATTGATGAAGGACGTGACAATTGGGACATTTATCTCATTTTTGTATCAAATAAGCTAGATGGAGATTGCACATTTTGGAACTAGACCCCTCACATGTAGATTTATGATCTTAAAATGGATGGAATAGTTTGGTTCAGGTGCAGTGTTCCAAAATGTCATTAAGAATATTTAAAGGGTAGATTCTACATCAAGAAATATAAAAAAAGTTGATATAAACATGGGTCCACAAATTTTTCGTTCTAAAGAAGCAGAGTGTTAAACTTTTCAAAAAACTGAAAAATTAAAAAAAACTTTTTTAGTAAAGTTTGTTAGACTAGATATAAACGTTATTTTGAAATATTTGTTGTTGTTACCTAGTTGCTAATAAAATAATTATAAAACCTAATTTAAAAGAAAGTGCCCACAATGCCTCTATTATGGTATTAAAATGTACAATTAAGTGAATTTAATGTTTTTTTCTCTTAAATTAAACAAGATACAAAAACAAGATAAGAGACATAAAAGCTTTATTATTATTTGCTTAATCTGAAAAAAAGCACAAAAGTTTTACACACATTTACACAGTCAGTGGCATATCAAATTTTTGGTAGAAATATTTCTTGCCGCTCGAGACGCCACTGGAATTATTAAATGTAATTAGGTTAGTGGTAAATTGCCCCCTTAGTGCCATAAATAACATTGCCAAATTTAAAACCCAATTGGATAAAAGATATTTAAGATATAAAAAAACAAGTTTAACAACCAATATTCTGAGAACGAGAAATTTGCGGACCTATGTTTGTATGAACTTTTTTTCATATTTTCAATAGTTTCTGCCCATAAATCTTAACAATATTCTGTAACACCCTGTATAATAAAACATTTTTCATTGCCTTTATTCTCACTAATTTTTTGTTTACTCTTTTGAGAATAAAACTAACCAGAACTTCCTGGAATCTTTTGATTTCTCTATAATGCATTGCCACTGCCTTATTGACATCCTCACTCAGGTAGTATCGAAATAAAAGTGCATTACACATAAAACTGTGTCTTTTTAGTTGGCATTACTCTCTAATATACAATGTCCTGCATAAGTGGGCACATGTCGTAGACATTATTGATAAAACATCAATGGAGGGAGCAAATCGAAGGTATTTAAGTACATAGTAGGGAGTGTTCATTCTAGGTCAAAAAAATGCTGATTTGCAGATAGTCATTTACATAAAAAAACCTAATTTTGATGTGTTAGTAGAAATAAAGTACCCATAACAAGAAAGTGTTTTTATCTTATCCTTATATTTTTTTAAAAAATCCCATGTTAATTTTTATTACCTTTAAATATTGACTCCCTCATTGACTTTACAACAAAATTGTATTGGACTCTTTTGAAGACGTTGATAAGATAAGCTCACACACGAAGTGTCTTTAGTTTCTAATAAGCCTATGAAATGTAATTTAAAAAAAACTATTTGAAAAATCGTTGCATACCTGACACATACCTTAATGAATCAACCAGTGATGAATAAAATGTCTTGTTATTTTTTTATTTGACGTTTTGTTTTCTATTAGCTATACATTATTATTTATTCATTACTGTTAAATTCATTATTGTATGTATCAGGTATGCAACAATTATTCAAATATATTTTTTAATTACATTTAATTGGCTCATTAGAAAATAAAGACACTTTGTGTGTGAGCTTATTTTATCAACGTCTTCAAAATAGTCCAATACAATTTTGTTGTAAAATCACTAGGGAAGCCAATATTTGAAGGCATCAAATTTTCATGGGATTTCCTATGGCCAGTTTGGCTATGCACTACCCAGTATGCAGGACTATGTATGTCACTAGATTAGGAATTATATAATTTAGTAGTTTGTTGTATTTAAATCTCATATAGGGCGTAAAAAAATAGGAAATATTGTGATTGATCAAATTGATTTTTTAGGAATAATTTTTTCAAGAAAGTATACCAGCTAATAAACAATTATTTTTAACAAAACATATAAAAAGTAAAAACCCAGTTACTTTTATGCTAGGGTGTGAATACATTACCAATACCATTAAGCAACTTTTCTTTGCTTCATTTTGTATAACTGGAGTCAAATAATAGAAATAATAAAAGATTCTGTAAGTTCATGGTTTAGACACCTGGGGTAACATAGTGCTACCTTTTGAAAGTATCAATTCTACTTTTCAAGCCAAAACTTTAAAAAACAAAAACACCCACGGATCAATACAAGAAATATATAAGCATTTCCAATCTTGCAACACACTTGAAAATGAGGAAATAACCTTGTTTTTAGCTCTGGCTGGCAGTCTGTCAAGTGAAATATATTTTAGTAAGTTATGCAAAATTTACTAGCCTGAAAGTTTTTTATTTTATATTTGGATATAATGCAATTTTGCTTCTATACTTTATCGAGATCAATATTGTTCAATCACTGGCTTTTTAAGTGGTATTAATAATGTATTGTAACTTTGCATGAATGAAAATAATAATTATTATTTTTCATATTAATAGTCATTAAAAAAAACTTTTACCTCAGGATCGCGAGACGTCAATAAATAAAATGTGTTCAAATAGCTTTGTAGCTTAAGGCAGGTTAGAATTTCTTAAATTAATTATTGTTTTACATTTGTTTATTATTTTATTAAATATACAAATAATTCTATCAGTTTTGTTTTTTTTTCTTTGAATTAGAGAGACCTAAAACTTGTTTCTTTAGCCACAAACTGCAGGGTGGTCCCTAAGTAATGGGGCAAAATTCAAGTGGAGAATCGTAAAGTTAACATATTATGATTTAACTAAACTTACCTCAGTAACAGTTAATATTAACTGAGATACCGGGTGGCAAATACAAATTATTTTTAAATTACTTTGATAATATTTAATATATTTTGAACATATAAACTAGTTGTTTAGGGTTTTTTTGAAGAACCAATTATATCAGCTGTTAATTTTTATGTGTTAACTAGAGGACGCCACCTACACTACTTTAAATTTCTCTAAAACATCCCAACTTTTTGTGCTACTCTGTATATATGTGATCAAAAAACCAGTAAATTCTCCTATGTTTTCTACACAAAAAAAGTGTACTATGTAAGAATAGCACTGAAACACCGTTTTTAAAATATTTACCTTTAAGTGGTTTAGTACAACCAAAAGTATTTGAATGAATTCGTTTATGATGAGGCATTTGTAGTTATGGCGAATACGCTGTTTTTCAAGGCATTTTTGAGTTGCACTGAATAACTTAGACATATCTAGAACGATTGCTTAGAGTGATTCTTACAAAGTACATATATATTTTTTTTGTGTAAAAAGCTTAGGAGATTTTAATATTTTGCTTGATTTGTACATACAAGGAAAAAAATATAGCCTATAGCAGTCCTGAATTGTGTAGCTTTCTGATAGTGACAGAAATTTTATGATCGGTTCAGTATTTTCGAAGGTTAGCCCTTACAAACTTTACCTCTTTATAATATTATTATAGATCATGAAAATAACTTAAAAATATTTTTTAAAATTTTGACTAAGATAGAGGGTTAGTTAATATATTTAAACTTTTGTACTGAAGTAAGCTTAGTTTAATCGCAATATTTTACCTTCTCTAGTTTAATTTTGGCCCATTACTTAGGAACCACTCAGTATAAAGGATGTTTTAAACATAAGTTTGGAACACATTACTTGACGAGCTACACAAAAAAAAATATATTTATATATAAAACTAAAATATATACTTTTAAACTTTTAATTAAATAAATTAACTCGCAAATAACAGTAACACTCTTGAAAAAAATACTTAGACTAGAAATTATATTAGACTTGAGCAAGTTTATGGGAGTATAATTATATGGTGACAAATGACAAAAATACCTTAAAAATAAAAATATACATAGTGGTGTGATTAAAAAAACTAGTGAAAGTTAAAACAATACATGGTTATGTCTGTTGACTGTTACTGGTAGACAGCTAAAGATATTTATCGTCTTTGCTGCCAGATATACAGTTTAAGATAAAAATATTGCAACCCTAATACTTTGAACAAATTTGAATTCTGGTATAATAGGTATATTATGTCACCTAATGTTAATAGATTGCAATACTTTTTTCTGACACTGTATATTACTCTGATTTAAAACAAAAAACATTCGTTTTCCTAATTACCACCACAACCCTTAATAATAATGTTCAGACGTGCCGCATTTTTTCCATATGATTAACATGGAAAAGCTTGCTTTTGTGAGTTTAGAACTTTATAGCTCTGTAACGGCTCAAAAAAGCTAGACCAAATCATTTTCTTGTATAAAATTGAACGCTCAATAAAAAAGTTTTCTTATAAATTTTTGATTCACCGGACGCATTTCGAATTTTTTTCAACTTATAATAAATTTAATTTAAATTATTTTCTTATTTTTTCCAATTTATCAAAAAAATGTCAATTTTTTTGACAGTTAAATAAAAGGCTTTGTAAAACCAAAAAAAAAAAAAAAAATTATGAAAATTTGCCAAAATTTTTGATAAACTCTATAGTTTCATCAAAAATTATAAATAAACGGGTCGGTTTATTAAAAAATTATAAGGGAGCTTTTTTTATAGAGTGTCTAACCTTTTTGATAAACCATTACAGTTATAAATTTCTGAACTCAAAAATCAAACTTTTCAATGTTTATCATATGGAAAATTAAAACGAAGGGTCGCGGCAAATAACCACCAGAGTCCAACTAGCATAATTTGTCAGTATTAGATATTCAAGATAAAACATTTTTTTTTATATTTTATTAAATACAAGTTAAAACTTGATGTCGCAATAATTCCACCAATATGGACTATCCTCTTTTATTCCCGTCAGCGCGTTTTTAGATGGCACGTTGTATCTTTAAATGTTGTTTTTTCGAGGACTATGAACTTTTTTCCCGTAATTATCAATAGTTGTAATATTTTAGGTACTAGCTATTTAAAGGTGCTATTATTTTAATATTGGCAAAAAACGGACTCTGATCATTATTCGCCGCCACCCTTCAAATGTATCATGCAGCACCTCTTAACAATAATATTAAGAGCGTTGGCTTTCACAGGATTTTTTTTCATTATTTTTAACAATATTTCCATATAATTAAGAAAAAATGTAGTTTTTTGTTTTTAATCAGTCCACTGTAAATGCTTATGCTTACCTTCTTACTTTGGTAACAACTATACTTAAAATTGATTATAAATAATATAGAAAGACATTATAGATCAATTCAGACTTATCAAGTTTTTATAAATTACCTATTTAAAATTAAAAGTTAAAATCTTATAAAGATTATAGCGTAATCATGATAAAAAGTCTTTACCTTTACTGGCAAAATAGATAAAATATAATATTTTAGCACTTAACCTATTTGTGTATAAGCCAAAAAATATGAGTACACACTTAAATTATACATTAAAATTACATAAATACGTGACGTGAAGAAGAATATTTCAGAACATAACCTCAAATTTATAATAAGTATTAGTTCAACCTATTTCTTAAAATGAAATTCTCTAGTAAATATCGAAAGTCATTATTAAAGTTTGAAATTATGCCCAATAAATTTAAAGGATAGTGTAGTCCAGTGACTTTTGGTATATTTTGCATTGCTATATAAACCCAAATAGCCCGATTTAAATTGCGGCCGAGTGAATTGGCTCAATTCTGTCTCCGTTTTTAAGGATTAATTACTTTTATATTGTACATGTAAAAAATGAATTATATAGGTGAATCATTACCCAAATGACCTTATGGACGACACGCGTCTGAGTAGAACACATTTTAGCAATCAAATTAAATTCTATAAATATATGAATGACCGCTTGCCAATTAATGTATAGAAAATAATATATTTACCTTATCTAACTTTGATGTTTGGAATGTATCAATATAAGATTTCCTCTCAAAATTTAGGGTGCATTCTGAAATAAACATCTTTCAATATAATGTAAAGCGCAATAAATAATGTATGTAAAACTTATGAAACATATTCTAATACAATAATTAACACACATGTTTTTCCACTATTCGCATTTTATGAGAAACGAAGATCTTGGCGTGTTTGGGACGGAAACATGTGGATCGTGCATCTTCAAGAACATCATCATGCTTTGCAAAAAAAAAAATGGAACATTGTAATATCTAGTTTGATCGAAAGATTTTTGGATGACAAACTTACTGAAATTGGTTAATAGGAACATGGTCGTTTAGATTTAAGCAAATACATTTCATGTATTAAAATGTATTTTAAGAACTGGCTGTTGTTATTATAGATTTTACTATAATCTGGCTTAAGCTGTTTTTACAGTTTAAAACATGTCTTGCATGAAAATTTTCTTGCTGCAATTTTGCAGCAAGAAAACATTGCATGCAAGAAAACTTTCAAACTGCAAAACAGCTTTGGATGCTTCTATTATTTTGTTAGTTTTTATTAATTAAAAACATTGTGACAACACTTTTCAAATACCCAAAAACTGCTGACAAAAATGATGATATGTAATTGATACATGTATACAATAGTTAGGAATTACAAATGATTGTAGAAATGAATTAGTTATAACAATTAAAACAGCAATACCACAAAAAATACTTATAAATGATTTTTTTCCATTAAATTTATGCATACGTAGATCACTAAATTTTTTAACTGTTTAAAGGTACTTTTGCTAGTAGCCCTAATAAATAAATATACAGGGTGATTCATAACCTATAAGTATAAAATTAAAAAGTTATTGCTAAGGACAATAAAAAATAATGAAAAAATCTGGTTTAAAATATTTTTAGTTAGGGAGATAATCAGTTATTTTTAAAAATAAAAAACCCTGAATTCTAAAGACAAATATCAAATAATTTTAAAAAACAAGGTTGTAAAAGTTTTTTGTTTCAAAATAATAAAATTTGTTGTTCTTTGTAAAAAAATTACCAATAAACAAGTTATGATTGTGTTTAGTACGTCTGTTAGTTGTGATCGTATGCAAGTATATTTTTAGGCGATTAGAAGATTATGGGTTTTAATTATTATATTAAATTATTTCTGATATCAAAATCTTGTTTTTCATTATTAGGTATTTTTTCTCAGAATTTACATTTTTTTTATTTTAAATAATTGAATGTCTCCCTAAGTAAAAATAAACTTTTTTTAGTTTTTGTCATTGTCCTCACTAATAATTTTCCAAGTTAATGCATATTTTACTGTATCAGCAATATTTAAAGGTATATCGACCAGTAAAGCAACCAAAAAGGAACCACGATTAGTCACCCTATCCGAAATGTTTACATACCGACATTCGCGTAAGACTAGATCGTCTTCGTTCCACACATTGCCTATGAACGACTTCATTTAGCTGATTCTGTATACCGGGTGGTGCATCGCCAGACTGGACATAGAAAATTTTATGTAAATTTTGATATGTTCAAATATTTGCTCCCCATTAATTTTACAACAAAATTATATTAGATTATTTTTAAGCTGATAAGCTCACACACTAACTTTTGTAATTTTTTAACAAGACAATTTAGAGTTTTTTGAAAACAACTGTTAGTAAAATCGTTTCATACCTGATACATACCGCAATGAATCCAACAGTTATGAATAAATAATAATGAATACATAATAGAAAGTAAAACGTCAATAAAAAAAAACAGACATTTTATTCATTACTGGTGAATTTATTACGGTATGTGTCAAGTATGCAACGATTTTAAAAACAGTTTTTGCGAAATAACATTTAATTGGAGTATTAGATAATAACGAAATTTAGTCTGTAAGTTTATCTTATCAACGTCTATAAAATACTCTAATACATTTTTTTGTTGTAAAATTAATAGGGGTGGCAATATTTAAAGGTATCAAAATTTACATGGGATTTCTTATGGCCAGTCTTGCGATGTACCACCCGTTATATTATATCCCGTATCTAGTGAGTTATGTATACATTTAAAAAATACAAGCAATATTGTAAAAATCACTAAACGAAATAATGAACACAAAAATGTAACTAGTACTAGTTACATTTCAAATATACGAAAAACATTTGTTTATTGTAGTTGTATCCACAGTATGACACCTTAACCTATGAAATGAACTGGTAACATTAGTTAGCAGCACAAAAAGCAAGCGCTATTGCATTAAAATCGCATTGTACCTAATCCAATTGGTTACATTTAGCCTTAAAATTACTTATTTTAGCCGGTTAACATCGTAACTTCTCTTACAAATCAGTCTTGGTTTAAGCTTAAAAGCGCTTGGCTGTATTTTAGAGGATTTTCCGTAAAACTGCACAATTAATACTTATACGGGGAGTTTCAGAATGATATGCTAATCCCAAGTGATTTTAAGAAGAAAAATTCAAATAAATCTATGTAGGACATAGCTACATAATTTAATTTTGTTTTAATAAACTTAAGAATCACCTCATTGAATATTTTGCAATACTTTTGAGACACCTTGTATAAGTTTACAGTAAAAATAAATTCAAACTATTTAGCATTTTAAGGTTTATCCAGTTTAAAAATTTAATTTGCGTGAAATTTTTTGCACAACTTTGGGATTTTAAATATTGCTAAAATGTCTATTTCACTTTAAATATTAGCTGATTTTAGGCGTTTTAGAGGCAACTTAAAATAAATTCCACAAAAATCCCCTAATACATTTAATAAGTGATTATCATAGACACTCGTTCCTATTTTACATTTTCGGACTCAAATGTCGAAAATAACCAGCTTAGAACGGTCAAGTTAATTCAGAAAAGACACACAATTAGTTAAAAACATATAATTTTCAACTAACCGGGCGTATAGTTCTCTTCTCACTTTGGCTGTGAACTTGTTAACAATGCAAAGAGACGACACTGTGGCGAACACTATGTTGTATAGCAGAACTATTTTAAAGTTTCCCAGCCATTCGATGCTACCAAAGTCGCCTAAGAGATCAAAATTTGTTATTCCTGAAAAATATAAACAGAAAAACTTTAGTATGACGAACGTGTGGGTCTGGATACGTATTTTATTCATTAAAGACTTTGTACCCAACGTTTCTATTAGTATGTACTTCCAACCGTTTTTAAGTGATAACTAATGGTAAATTCACGTAGTCGCCCTAGTGCGCACTAATCTCGAACTCTGGCACTGCAGTGCAAATTTTCATATTAACGCAAAAGAGTTCTTTTGTCGAGCAATAAATGTACGTGTTCAATGAATTTGCCCGCACTGTGGGCGGTCTATTTTCGTATTCACAGTGCTGGTATTGAGCTGAATTTTTAGATTGACGTTTCTGTTCCCGTTTGCCATTTGACGTTTCGGTTTTTGATATGGTATATGGAAACGGCAAACAGAAAATATAAATTGACAAATGGAAAGTTGTTGTTTTATCTTCTAACTGAAAAAGTTAAACGGAAAGAGAAACGTCAATCTATAAATACAGCTTTACACTCGGGAAATTCGAGCTTTTTGGAACCGTTGTTTTTGGCGGTGACGCAGAAGGAAACTGAACAGGCTCGGTGACAAGGCGCACAATTATAATAT
Source organism: Listronotus bonariensis (assembly GCA_014170235.1). NCBI lineage: Eukaryota > Metazoa > Arthropoda > Insecta > Coleoptera > Curculionidae > Listronotus > Listronotus bonariensis. Next base: position 95,103 of record JACEGR010000626.1, read on the forward strand.
TGTTTTTCTTTTTATGCTAGTCCATTTTTATGTGACATAATTAATAATTATTTGAAAGAAAAACCATGGGTAGTGAATTAGGGGATTGCAAATGAAAAATAAAATAAAAAATAATAAAAGAGACAGAAAGTTTATTTGTGAGTTTAAATTTTGTGACAGATCAAATTTAGCTTCACGCGATACTTTAACTGGGCTCGGTGACAATGCGGATTTTCCGTTTTGATCTTGCTCTTACAAAAAGCAACCTGGCAATGAGTTGGTTTGAATTTTAATTGAACTGGGGCAGAGCAAAATTAGAATTGCTCGCTCTAAGTACCTGTTTTATGAATTTACTATAAAAACTACGATTTATACAGATTTTGGCTCAACTTGATCTTGGGATAGGATTTCTGTGTAAAGAAAAGAGGTACCATAAACATGTTGGGAACCAATTTTCCTAATATTTTTGATTCGAAAACCAATTTACATGGGCCCCTTTATAAAATCTAGATCTAAAGTCCCTGTTAGCCCTCTGTAAGTATTAGTGCTGACAACCGAAACCGGTTTTTTGTTAACCGGTTTTAGTTAAACCGCGGTTTTGGCTAAAACCGAAAACCGCTTTTTGAATACCGGTTTTCGGTTTTTAAAAACCGGCTTTTGAATACCGGTTTTCGGTTTGTAAAAACCGGTTTTTGAATACTGGTAAACTTAAAACCGGTTTTTCGGATAATCGGTTTTCGGTTAATCGCGGTTTTGGCTTAAATCAAAAGATGTTTCTGTGTTAAACGGTTTTTGAATATCGATTAATCGGTCGACCACGACTTTGACCAAAACTAAAAACCGGTTCTTCGAATATCGATAAATCGGTTTTTGATTTATTGCGGCTTTACTCCAAAAAAAAACGGTCATTTAGTAAAATCGGATCGAAAAGTTTTTGAAATATTTATTTAAAATTTTTACTATACCGAAAAACTTTTAAGTTTGAAATAAACCGGCTGTGAATAATTAAAAAAAAAAACTTTTAATCAGCAACTAAATATATTTATTTTAAAGTAATGAGGGGCAAACATTTTGGTGTCAAGTGTCAAACAAATTATACATTATATAATAATTATAGTATTTAATTTTTTTATGACTTGGATGTATATCAATATAAGTCGCTAACTAAAATACAGTTGGAATCTCAGAGGCTAAATTGTTTGATAACAGTTCGAAAATATACATAATACTTAAAAACATTAATATATCGGGATTTTTGCAATTAAAATCCGTAACCTTGATAGGTCTTGACGTGTTCGGTTTTTCGGTTTCAATAACCGGTTTTGGTTTTTCGGTTTTGAAAACCAGTTTTGGAATATTCGGTTAACCGGTTTTGCTTCTTTCGGTTTTTGACAGCCTTAGTATAGCCTATGCGTTGACCGATTTTTCACGATACAAAAATGGTTGGCAGGTATTTGGAAAGTCAATATTAGGCTAGCAAAATACATACTGGTTATTTGGAATTATCACAGCTTTTTACGATTTTCATTTACTCCAGTTGGTTTCAATATGAATAATGTTCGCTCCAGACCACTATATGCGGTATTGTTTTAAATATGTATGTAAAACATCGATGACATTATTAAAACCATAACTGGCTAAAACCTCCAAGAAAACGTCAAGAAAAAAATACCAATTTATCAACAACTTACCTAAAGTTTTTGACAACAGTGGCAAAGCAGAACTAATAATCAACACAAGCGCGCAATTTGCTATCACAAGAGTGAACGAGGTATTCTTCACCGTCGGCCTCAGACGCTTCATGCAAGGCGCTGTGTAAAGTCCTATGGACGAAGTAGCAATGAAGTAAACTATCATTGTAATCTCAAGGGCGGCACCGAACGGTCCCAATTTTGATAGGGAGCTTACACCTAAAGTGAATTGCTGCAAAAGAAATAGTTATTTATTATACAAGGGAAAAAGGGGTAATTTCTTATATTTACTACTTATATTATCCCTTCTTTTGGCACACGATGCTTGATGTAAAGCTAAAGTGGCACACAATATTTAATTTTCACCTTTTAAGCCCCGTTTTTTTATGTATTTTACACCTTTAATCAATTAAATTGCAAAAGTTCACTTTAAAAACGCTACAACCATGTATACACGGTGCCATCATAGCCTGCTGCGACTGAAAACGATGTGATGATGAAAGTGAAGCAGTGCAATTTAATGAAAAAAATCATATAAAATACATTAAAAAACAGAATTTTAAAGAAAAAAATATTGTGTGCCACTTTGTAAATAAATAAATAAACTTTAGCTCTAAATCAAGAATTGTGTGCAATAAGAAGGGGGAATAAAGTTTATATTTCAACTTGATGACGACTCAAGAACGAAAAGTTTCTGCCAAAAATTGTTTTGATATTCGTGATCAACTTTCTAGAAAATCACTGAAAAAAGTTTCAGATTTTAGTTCGAGGTTGAGTTGGGTCCTGACGCGAACCGAAGGGAGACAATAACCTGAGAATTAAAATCTAAAATTTTTCCTCTATATTATATACTATTTTTTCTGTGACGAGAAAAACGACAATTTAATGTTGAAAACACATACTATTATAATATACTAAAGGTAGAAACTTAATGATGTAATATTTAAAGTCTTAAACTTTCGCCTGTTCTATGTAAAACGATAATTAGATCTGAGTTGATATGGAAACCTTTAAATTATTTATTAAATATCTGTCAATTTTCCTTCGCTTGTCCTTGATATAATTTCACACACTGTAGTGTCCATAGGATCACATTCTGACACGACATTCTTTAGATAAACAAAAAAATAGCATAACTCATCACTTGCATCCAGTGTTTCTATCGTATAATCATTCCGTTTTGTCGCGTTCTGCCGGCACGAAGTGACCTAAATAATTGGTTTATTTTTTGTTTATATTGTGTGTGGTTAGCGTCAGTGCGATTCTACGTCTTCAAAAAACATCATCTAGCAGTGAGCGTAAGTACTCACAATTAATTTTTTTTATTTTTTAAAATATAAAATAGACACTAACAATAAAATTTAAAAAGAATTTAGAAAAAATCATTCGATTTCAAAAAACATTTATAATTGTTATTATAATTTGGGTCTATACTATCGACATGCGTCGATTTCTATAAATCAAGCGATTTATAAATTATCTATATCTCAAGAGACCCAGAGGCCTTACTTAAAAACAAACGGTATGCGCCGTTAATTATAGAGAAATCAAGCGATTTCAAAAAAAAAAAAAGGCATAATTATTTTTATTATTATTTTATTATTTGGTTCTATACTATCGACATGCGTCGATTTAAAAAATTAAGCTATTTATAATATTTATTTATATTATATATATAGAGACCAAAATGACCCATTTAAAAGTAAACGGCACGCGTCGTTTATTACAGGGAAATCAAGCGATTTTAAAACTGTTCAGATATGTTACAACAAGCGTTGTTTTAAGAATATGTTGTTTTTAAGCTGTTGGGTTTTGGTAATATAAACTATATATATATATATATATATATATATATATATATATATATATATATATATATATATATATATATATATATATATATATATATATATATATATAAAAAAAAAAGCGTCTATACTTCAGAGAAATCATGCGATTTCCAACGTATGGTCTATAATATGAAATAGCGTTGATTCAAGAATACTTGTTAATCACCAATACGTACATATAAATTTATTTTAGTGCCTTCTTCTGAGGAAAATAATACCGACACTGAGATAAGCCAGAACATAAACCAACGTCAGACTGAAGATGCTTCTCAAAACTTGAAAAATAGCCAAAATGCTGCTACAAATGAACAGCTAGAGCAAAATTTTGACTTTTTTGGCACCAAATCTGATGATAGTGCCCAAGTAGGCACACCTATTCAGAGTTATTTAAAATAGATCAAACACTTAAAAAAGAAAGTACAGCCATCAGAAAGAAGACTTTTGTGCCGATCGCTGGGCCCTCCAATTTGCAAACAAGTCCTTTTTAAAGTACCGCCACCTACAGTACAAGGTGAAATTCAAGAATCAGAGGATGGGGGAAAGATGGCAAGAAAAAGGGAACAAGTGGAAAGGGAAAACCAGAACAATGAAAAGAGCCAAAATTTTGAATTTCTATCATAAAGTGTAAAGCCATCACCGAAGGTAAATAAATATGCGGGACGTTTAAGACAATTTTTACATGCGTGGAAAATAATAAGTAAAAATAAAAGAGTTTTGAGTTGGATAAAAGGATTAAAACTGCCCTTTCGTAGAAAACCAAAACAGAAATTTGCACCACAACCAAAAATTTCAAATGATCAATTATTCAATTATACTAAAGCAATAACAAAACTATTAAATATAGGTGCAGTTTCAAAATGTAAAGCACTTAAAAATCAGTTTATCTCTTCATACTTCTTGAGGAAAAAATCTAACGGTTAACACAGATTTATTTTAAATCTAAAAAACCTTAATAATTTTATAACTGTTCCCCATTTTAAGTTAGAGAACCACAGAACAGTTTTGAAACTTTTATCCCAGAACTATTATTTAATAAAAATTAATTTAAAAGATGCATATCTTCTAGTGCCAATAAAAAAATCAGAAAGTATTTAAGATTTAAATTTAAAGGTTCTTTGTATCAATTTAACGCATTACCTTTTGGGTTAAATTTAGCCCCATTTATATTTACGAAAATAATGAAAGAAGTTGTTGTTAGCTTAAGAAAAATGAATATTATTTTGGTTTTTTACCTTGACGATATTTTGTTGATATCAAAAACCAAACAGGAGTGTGAAAAACAAACAATAATGTTTGTTTTTGACCCTATTGCAAAATTTGGGTTTTATCATTAACTTGGGTTTTTTATATAACACCCTAGACATGATAGTGCCCTAACGAAAAAATTAATGAGATTAAAAACAAAATTGATTTTTTCAAAAGAAAAAATACTTGTTCTATTCGAGAATTTGCCCAATTAATAGGTAAGTTCGTAGCTGCCTGTCCAACCACTAAATATGGGTTTTTCATATTAAACCGCTTGAAAAAATTAAATTTTTGGCTCTTAAAAACGACCATAAAAACTACAATAAAAAATGAATATTCCCAAATCACTAAATAGTGAATTTTCATGGTGGCAACAAAATATCGGAAAAGGTCAAAGTATAAAAACCCAACCTTTTGCTATGGAGATTTTTTCAGACGCCTCTAAAACCGGTTGGGGTGTTTTTTGTAATTTTCATGGATTTTGGGATGACCAAGGAAAAAATATGCACATAAATTATTTGGAAATAAAAGCCGCATATTATGGACTAAAATCGCTCACAAAAAACAAAGGCGATATTAATATACATTACTCAAAAGAATTATCGCATATGCTCGATTAACTTTAAATCGCCCCGTATGATGTGTTGTGGAAAGGGAGTAGTCAAATTTGTGATTATAAAATATCAGAAATGGGTAAGGGTATAAATTATTAACAAATGAGATTTCTCCCTTTTAACAGCACATTATACAGGGCGATCAAAAATTATTCATTTTTTCAATTTTTTTATCACCCCGTAGGATTTATTGCTTACAGTAAAAAACAACGGTTAATATAAAGTTACAGCTTCACGTTTTCTTAACATTTTATTTTTTTAATTGTCTTAATAACTTAATTATTAAAAGAGATTTGGCCATTTAAATCAAAGCATTTTTGTATTAAAGCTTTTGAAAGAAATCGAGCATATGCGATAATTCCCTTGAGCAGTGTACCTATCCCTTTTAATACAAAATAAAAACACATTTAACACATGTAACTGTCCCACACTGTATATGGTTGGTTATTATAATGTGTTAAATGTGTTTTTTATTTTGTTTTAAAAGGGATTATCGCATATGCTCGATTTCTTTCATAAGCTTTAATACAAAAATGCTTTGATTTAAATGGCCAAATCTCTTTTAATAATTAAGTTATTAAGACAATTAAAAAAATAAAATATTAAGAAAACGTGAAGCTGTAACTTTATATTAACCGTTGTTTTTTACTATAAGCAATAAATCCTACGGGGTGATAAAATAAATTAAAAAAATGAATAATTTTTGATCGCCCTGTATAATGTGCTGTTAAAAGGGAGAAATCTCATTTGTTAATAATTTATACCCTTACCCATTTCTGATATTTTATAATCACAAATTTGACTACTCCCTTTCAACAGCACATCATACGGGGCGATTTAAAGTTAATCGAGTATATGCGATAATTCTTTTGAGTAGTGTATTATTAAGAATTGATAACCAAACTGCCATATCTTGTATAAACCGAACGGGAAGTATCAAATATCCAAACTTAAACGAAGCCGTACGTTTTCACTTCTGGAGCTGCTGTGAAAATAAAAACATCACGATTTATGCCAGTTATATTGCGTCATCAAGAAACATTAACGCTGATGGGGCATCTCGTTCGGTATCGATTGACACTGAGTATCAATTAAATAATCAGGCTTTCAAAGAAATAATAACAACATTTGGGAAACCTCAATAGACTTATTTGCAACACGTATTAATACCAAATGAAAAAAATTATTTCTTGGTATCCCGACCCATATTCGTACGCAATTAATGCGTTTACAGTGCATTGGGGTAACTACTATTTTTACGCTTTTCCCCCTTTTTCGTGTATTACACGAGTACTAGAAAAAATTGTACAAGAACAAGCTATAGGAATAGTGGTTGTCCCAAATTGGCCCTCGCAGCCGTGGTATCCCCTGTTTAAAAAACTGTTATTACAAGAACCACTTGTTTTCTCACCAAGTAATAAATTACTAATATCCCCTTTTAGGAAACGTCATCCGTTACACAAAAGTCTTTATCTGGTAGCCGGGAAACTATACGGAAAGCTTTTCTAAAGAGAGGGGTACCACCAGAAGCAATTTCAACTATGATTGCTTCCATCACAGAAGCAATATTCTTCATTTTTTGAAAAATATTGGAATTTTTGTAAAACAAACTATTTGGATTTTTTCGTATATAAATAAGATACATATTTACAATTTCTTAAAAATATCTTTGACAGTGGGGTCTCTTACTCTGTATTAAATTCATATAGATCGGCATTGAATTATCTGTACCTTGGAAAAATTATCATATAAAATGGTGGTTTTGATAGCACTCACGTCGGCTAGTCGAATACAAACTCTGTCAAAAATTAAAATTAAAGATATAATACATTCAAACGAAGAAAATTGAAATTCGAATTTCAGAAAAAATTAAAACATCAGCTACAAATAAGCCACAGCCTATATTGATCTTTCCCTATTATAGCAGGGCAAATAAACCGGAGTTATGTGTGCCATCGACAATTCTTACTTACTTAAACAAAACTGATAATTTTCGAAATAAACAAAATTATCTCATTTTAACTTTAAAAAAAACCACATGGCCCCGCTTCTTCTCAAACTATCAGCCGATGGATTAAAAAATCTTAATCTTAGTGGAATAGACACTACCATATTCTCCGAACAAAGTGTGCGTCATGCATCCACATCGGCCGCTTTAAGAAATGGGGTCAACATAGAAATAATAAAAATGACAGCGGGCTGGACTTTATTTTCAGAAACGTTTTTAAATTTTATAATAGACCTCTAATAGGCCAAAAGTCAAACGAAAGTTTCGCAAAAAGTATTTTAAAATAAAACAGACGAAAATGAATGCCGCCCCATTGTCATTGAAAATGTATTTTAATTATTTTTAATGTTATACTTTATATTTATGTTTTGTCTAGTAGGTATAAGACAGTTAAAAATGTCCGCAAAAGCAAGTTATTTATTATTTACTTAATATCAATAATATGAATTGATTAGTTTTATTTCTTACTATTTTTTAAAAGTTAATATACTTTTCTTAGGAGAAAATCAAAATCGCCTTTTTTTCTCTAAACATCTACAGTGTGTGTAATTATATCAAGGACAAGCGAAGGAAAATTCAAAGATTAATCGACTTACCTTAAGGATGATTAATCATAATTTTCCGAGCTTGTCCGTAGATATAATTACAACCCACCCTACCCAAATTTGGTACCCCTAAGGCGATTTTGCGATCGCGACAGGAATGATTATACGATAGAAACACTGGATGCAAGTGATGAGTTATGCTATTTTTTTGTTTATCTAAAGAATGTCGTGTCAGAACGTGATCCTATGGACACTACAGTGTGTGTAATTATATCTACGGACAAGCTCGGAAAATTATGATTAATCATCCTTAAGGTAAGTCGATTAATCTTTAAATCTAATCCAGTGATTTCACGGATTTGAATTAAAATTTTGGAACCTAGTGTGCAGGGCCGTTCCTAAGGTGACTTGCGCCCTGGTGCAAAAAAGTATTATCCGCCCCTATAAGAAAATTTTGGTAAATTGAGGTATTTAAAGTTTTGAAGAGTTTGAGTTCCCCACTTTCAAATAGTTACATTGTTTTCAGCATTTCCGCCCTTTATTAAAATTTTTCCGCCCCCGCAGCCTTGCGCCCTGCTAGTGTGGTTGTTTAATAGTTATTTTAAATATTATAAAGTAAACAAAGGTCTGATTGTACTCTCGGTATAAAGAAAATGTAAGTTTTGTATAATAAAATATTCTAACATTAAATATATACCTTTATTTACGTGTATGTATATCCGGGAAAACTCAGTTGTTTTCCGGGGTAATTTTTCCCCTCACATTTTATTAACTCTCAACAGAAATAAAAGTTAATTTTTTCCCGTCACGGAAAAAAAAACATTTTAATATTTTGAAGGTAAAAATTAAATATTTCTTTCATTTTGACACCCTGTATCTCCCTTATTAACAACTTTTGGATGAAGGTATGTTTGGTTAAATCTTAATATTTTAGCATATGCAATTTGTGGTTCCTCTGTGTACCATTAATTAGCAGACACCCTGTATATTCTAAGCTTCATCTTTGACATCCATAAACCATTCATATAAGATGTGACAGTTGTAGTTATAGTAATAGGCTGTAATTAATGGCATTTTTGGGTGCGCTAAACAATATAAACGCAAATATCACGAAAATGGTTGCTCAGAGCCATTCTTAAAAGTATACCTTTCTTGTGTAAAAGTTTTTACAAACTTGATATACAGGGTGTCCTAATTAATGGTACACAGGTACGCAACAAATTCATTATAACCAAAAATTAAGATTTAATTAAACATACCTATATCCAAAAATTGATAAGAAAGATAAAGGGTGTCAAAAGAATAAAATATTTTAAATTTATTTTAATAACTTTTTATATGTTTTGAATATTGTAATGAATGTCAATATCTACTGATTTTTTAACTGTTGCGTGTTAAGTAGAGGGCGCTATATACACTACTTTAAATTTCTCTAAAACCCCACAACTTTTTGTGTTTCTATGTAAGTAAACCAGTAAACTCTCCTATGCTTTTTACACAAAAGAGGTATACTTTGAAAGCACCGATCTGATTTGCGTTTAAGATGTTTGGTGCAACCAAAAAGTATACAGGAGAATACCATAAACCATTCACATAAGGTATGACAGTTGAAGTTATAGGTAATATGCTGTAATTATTGGTATTTTTTGGTTCCGTTAAACAATCTATACGCAAATATCACGAAAAGCGTTTTTACGAAGTATACTTTTTGTGTGTTTGGCTAAATCTTAATATTTTAGCATAAGGAATTTGTCGTTTCTCTGGGTACCATTACTTAACGGACACCCTGTATATTCTAGGCTTCATAATCTTTAACATCCAGATCACTGTTAAAACTTTTGACGTAAATACGATAGCCTGTATACAGAGTTTTAATTAGATTATTAACAAGTTATTTTCTTACCTTTGAACTACTAGGCAATGCTTTAATGCCTATCAACAGCGATAGAGTGTTTTGAACTACTAGCAAAACGGCAATCCCTGTTAAACCAATTAACAATAGCATGGCAAGTGGATAAACTACATTTCTTCGTAACGAAGAAGTTTTCCGTTGTTTATCTAAGAAGAGAAAATAGCAGGGTTGAACAAAACATGTATTTTTTATTTTATACACATGTTTTTTTTGTTTTTAAAATAAAACTTAAAAAAAAAACATTGTTTAAATCATACAGTACAAACACTATTTTAAGCCTTCAAATTTTTCTTGTGAGAATTTTTCCTATGTTAATATCCTTTCTTTATTATACCGGGTGACAACGAAATTACTATCCACCAATTTACTATTTTCAGTGCAACCGTATAGTTTTCAAATTTAGGAATATTCTATTGTCATCATACTACTAAGTTCAAATTTTACAGCACTTCCGGTAGGTAGGTAGGTAGTATTATTATATTCTCTTAAAGTACAGCATTTTTAAATAACACTATTTTAAGCATTTTAAATTTTTGTGATGTTTATTTGTTTTCCCATAAACTGCATATTGTGTTGTCGTTTGGACATTTTCAAACGCCATTTTCTCCAAAACCAAAAAAGTTAGGTTATGGATATATTTAAGGTTTTGTATTAGAAAAGACCTGAAGAATTTAAATTTAAAAAATATACAAGGTGTTCCATTTAAAATACCAAAGTTTATATCACTTCCGGTTAAACCGTAAGTAATACACATGGTATTATATCTAAAATTGGCATCCGGTGATACAATATAACGTCCCTAAATTTAAAAACTAAACGTTTGCACTAAAAAATAAATTGCTGGAAAGTAATTTCTTTGTCACCCGGTAAATTAAAAAAACGCTTATTTAATTTGGGTAATTTAAACATGTTCTAAACTGATTTGAACATGTTTTAAATTATTTTAAACCTAAACAAATATTTAAAACAGTTATTTAAAACGAAATAATCCTGGAAAATGGTTATTAACATAAAGAGGAAGGAAAGTGCCACTTTTCCTCCCAGGGATGGTTTGACGTCCGACGCGTAGTAGGGGGCAGCAATCACCCAGGGGAGAAAAAAGAATTTGACTTCAGGAAAAATGTATGTTATTTTTTTACTACGTTTTGCGACATTTTCAAGAAATACATAAATTTTTTGGCAACAGTATCGAAAAACAAAGTATTCTAATTTGGATCTTGTAATAATTGAACACCAGTCAAAATATGACATTTGAACTGGTCAAACATCATAGAACCTATCGTCAAGGCGCTAAGCGTTATTTTTATAATAAATGTGACATAAGTAAACAGTATTATTCGGTCAAAGAAGCATTATCGTTGCAAAGCAAAATGGACTGTGAAGACAACAATATTCCTCAAAATATTTTGGAAATCGCAAGGCTGGTATCATTAAATCTTTTGCCAAATAAATCTCGCGAACGTTATGAGAAATAACATGAGGTGTTTTCAAATTCATTAGTCAGGCTCCTGATCAGTATTGCTTACATATAAAAGTAATTTTCTACCCGTGGGGAAAAGTGCCGTTTTCTTTCCTCATACGGGGGAAGAAAAGTCTATTTTCGATGAAGGTAGTAGAAAAAAATTACTTAATAATAAAATAAATAGGGTGAGTTTTTTTTTATGTTTAGAACAGGGATCTCAGAAACCGCAGCAGCTAAAGAGATGGTTAAATGGGAAAAGAATAGAAGTTTTTAGATATTAGTTTAAATCACTTTTTGTTTTGTCCAAAAAATCATGGCTTGCTAGATATTTTGAAAAAACCTTTTTTTTCACAAATTTCTTTTTCTCTGTAGCTCACTTGATATTTAAAATAGAAAAAAAGTGAGAATAAAAAGTTGTAGAAAATTATCTTTTTAATAGAAAGGTAAAATCCGTTATTTAATGTAGTACTCCGTTTTTAATCTACGACATAATTTTTTTTTTTTTTAAATGTAAATCATAGTTGGCTATGACATTTTTAAAAAGGCCCTTTTGTATATATTTTAAAGAAGTATACCAAAATATACTTTAAATAAAAAATAAGGTAGTTTTGGACATAATTATTTTTAAATTTGTTTTTATGTCATTTAACCCTAAACAATTGAACCAGTTTTATTGACAATAAACTTTCTTTTCATCTCATTCAGTACTGTAAATTTTTTAATCTATTACAGTCAAACTTCGATAACTCGAACCGCGACTTGACAAAAAAATAATTCGACTTATCAAGACTTCGAGTTATCAAATAAAACACATAATAATATTAGGAATATGGATATGATAATACATAATACATATATGTACTTATAGATCAAAATGTATAACAAAATATATGTAAAGTTTTTTACAAAAGTACTAAAAATACACGTTTCATATTTATTTTTTATAAAAATACATATACATATGTATTAGAAATGTATGCATGTATTTTTTATTATTCCGGTTTTTTAAAATAGTCAGTTATTTGTGATTGACGTGACGATTTTTTATTTTGGTTTTCGAAAAACACTTCGATGTTATTTAAACTATTGTACAACGAATCGGTTGTATTTTCATTGCTTTTTAGGTACGAACGCAAAATACTTAATGAATTTGTGACCATCTCATTTGAAGGCGGTTGTTGTACCTCATCCTCTAAATCACCATCATTCATATCATTTTCGCTGTCTGTCTCTCTCATCTGTAGGAAATTCATCCACGTGCAAGAAGTCGTTAAAAGTAACATCTGGTATGGTTTTAAAATTTGTCCACGCATCGTATTCTATTTCAAATTGTGTTTCTTCTTCATTATTTCCTCTCAAACGTTCTCTTGAAAAAAATAAAGGAATTTCATCTTCTTCTTCCCATTCGGAGAACATACCACCTTCCACTTCTTTTATTAATTTATATTTTTCGCCAATTGATAACGTCTTTAAAGTACGTTTTAGTGACATCTTGTTAACAATAAAAACCACAGTATAGTTGTGAAACCTCTCAACGCAGAAACGGAACTGCCTCCGACACTAAACAAGCCCATATAAACATCCGTATTTAGGGGATTCCCTGAAAAATTCGACTTATCGAGGGCGTTGCCAAATATTTAGTTCGAGTTATCAAGATAGTCGAGTTATAGAAGTTCGAGTTATCAAGTAAAAATTACACATAATATTTACTACTGGCGCTGTTGCCAACCAATTTAATTCGAGTTATCAAAAATTCGAGATATCAAAGTTCGACTTATAGAAGTTCGACTGTAATTAAAAAAAAAACATTTTTATAAGTTTTTTATTTTATAAAGTTTTTTAAAGCGTTTAACGAGACATAATAGTATTTCAAATGTGTTTTAGTTGAAAAACCAAACTAAATTGATTAAAATTAATAACAAAAACTAACAATTAAAAAGTAGAAATCAATTCAACTACTAAAATTCTCTACTATAATAATGGAAAAGCTTTAAATAAAACTGAGTAGAGAAGGAGGAAGATTTCTATTTTTAAATATCAAAAACTCCACTTTTATTGCCTATATCAAAGCTATATCTTTTTAAAACAAAATTAGTTGCCTTTCGGACACAACGCCTCGCCTGTACTTTATAATCTTAAATAATTATTGTTTTGCGAACTGAGTCTCACAAGCATATGAGAGTTAAAATATTTTTGGAAAGGCTGTCAAAAAACAGCCAACTAACTAGAAAAGCACAAATTTAAAAATCCAAAACTAAGTTTATTATATTATTTAAATTATATCTTGTTTTACATCATTGAAAAGCCTAAAGAAAGACAACTATGGTTTCCATTTAAAAAATGCAAGTTTATGTCATAGCTCAAAACAAACTACTATATTAAATATTAGATTACTTACACATTTCTATTAAGAAGATAATTATCTACAAGTTTTTTATTTACACTTTTCTTTTTTGAATATTAACTGAGCTATAGAGGCAAAATAAATTTTAGAAAAACGATTTTCTTAAAATATCTAGTAAGCCATGATTTTTGGACAAAACAAAAAGTAATTTAACCTAAGCTCTAAAAACTACAATTATTTTCCCATTTAACCATCTGTGTAGCTGCAGCAGTTTCAGAGATCCCTGTACCAAACATCTAAAAAAATGATCCCTATATTTAACTAAATAAATTGTATGCCACGAGTCTATTAAGCCTTAAGGAACTTCTGACACACATAGGCGTATAGTAAATGCTTACCCAAAATGATTCTTTTTCTTTCTATGTCCCTAAGTCTAGTGTCCAAGCCGGCCTGTAATTCTCCATTACGCAACCTTAAAATATTTTCAGGCAGTTTGAACCCATCGTCCTGAATGGGTCCGTTTTCAGTCGACATAGGGGCTGGACTTACGTAATATCGACCTAAAAATAAATTGCTTTTGTTTTCATTTTAATCAATAAACAATAAACAATTTACCAGTAACTAAAAACACGAGGTTTAAATTAGTTACAAGATAAAATAAGCGCTATAAAAAATAAATTGTAATATCATAGGTCAATTATTTTAAAAGTAGCTTACCCGTATTTTGGGCTTGTTTCAGTCTTCTACTCAAGCACTCTTCTTCCAGAGCACATGCAAAGTAATCTTCATTTAAATCATGAAGAAATTGGGGTTTAATTAAAAATTTACCAACCACATCGAACAGGCGAACAAATCCCAGTGGTGTACACACTAAAAATACAAATTTGCTACAAAACTCTCTTATTGCTTGAATATCACTAAACTAGCTATTCTCAGGTGCAAAGGTTAATTACAATTATTAGTATAAGAAAAAAGTGTCCATTGTTTTTTATGCACTGATAATCTAGAAAGTTTTTATTTTAGAAAAAAATAATATTTTTATATGTACGATTTTTATTTATGAAAATATATCTTTTTAAAACCTGTCTTGCAATAAGCTTAAAAGCAAACAAAGATTAAGATTTGGGATGGATGGAAAACTAAGCAAGATACAAAAATATTAAGGGACAAAAAAGTTGTATCTTTATTTATCTACTCTAAAGAAAATACAAGAATTGTATTAAAGTCAGTGGAGTACATTTTTTGTCAGAAATATTCGTTTAAGTGCCGCTTGAGACGCCACTGGACTTTGCAGTCGGTTGCATGATGGATATTTACGATATTTATAAAAACCAATTTTTTGACAACTATGCAATTTCAGTCCTATATTTTCGTCTACACTGTATTTATGAAATTAGCTCATAAATAAGCTCATTAATTTTTACCGCAATCCTGTGTATTTTTGTAAATTGACTTCTATTTTTTAATTACTCTGTATAATAATATTACAGTATTGCAAATTCCCATCTTTCAACGCACTGTGCGTCGTTGCAGTCACCAATTTTTTCACCATTTTCATTTTTTGCTTAATTTCATTTTTCATAGTCTATTACTAGCGACACAAAGAAAAAATATTTTCTAAGTAGTCGGTGCCAGACTAAAAACTTTATCACAATAAAATTGTATTATTTCTTTAAATGACAAAAAATCGTCCTGGAAATCTTTACGACTGATTGATGTTCAGATTGAAGTTGCCTATAGGCAAAAGTCTATGCAACTTGTTGCACCGATTGTGTTTAATACTGTCTATACAACTTATCGTACAACAATTTGCATAGTCTATGGGCCATTTTGCAATATTAAAACATAAAAATATGGGAACATTTAAATTTTGAATACTTACCAAGTAATATAAGAACACCAAGGAAGGATATGCAGGAATATAAAAAGGCAAATAGCCCCAGAGATCTAAAATAAAAAAGTAAGTGTAAAAAGTCTTCAAATTTTTTAAATACAATAAATGATAAATGCTTGACTTATTTCTGGATAAAACCAATTTTATCTAATATACTTACTGAAAATGGGTATAACTTTGGATTCTTCTTCATTAAATAGTGCTGAAAGTACATAAGTCATTCCTAGGACCACATTGCCCAAAAGTGTAAGGACTATGAAGGTTTCGTAAACTCTGGCCCACAGACCTTTGCGATGACCAAAAAACCCTTCCGACTCCGTAAACAGATATGCGAAGGGTAGGAAGACGAACATTGACAAGTTCGAGAAGATAAAAACATAGTTCCAGAGACCTAAAAAATGCAACTATTAATAGAGTTATATCATCTACTTGTAGAAAAAAAAACAAAAAAGGGTAGGCAGAAAGTACGTTAAAAACTGCACTTTTCTTTTGATACCTCTAAGCTTAAACCTGGTAGCAATTCTGAGAATTAAAATTTTTATTAAAAACGTGAATGTATTGACACGCTGTTGCCAGAAATATAGTGAGGCTATAAACCAATATCAATAGATAATCGTCTTTACTACCCATTTTTCGAGGTGTGACATAAGCAATAAAATTGTGTTCGTTTGTATATAATTTTAGATATTAAAGTCATATTTTTATATATACCCATTTTTTAGCTGCAGCTGTTGATAAAATATGATTATTGCTACAAATACATTTTAAAATAAATTTTGTCTAAATTGAGTATGTCTCTGTAAAAACCTAACTGCTCGATGATAGGTGATAAGTTTATTACTCTGCCTTTTTATATTGATTTATGACCTTACAATACTTCTGGTTGGACTATACTTCTAGTGGTAGGGAAAGCTCAAGAGAGGATTTCGGGATTTACTACAGCGCAGCCGATTAATATACCGGAGGATACCTTGTACCCGGTTAAGTACCTCTACCAAATATGGGCCCCATATACAGGGCCGATCGTAAAAAAAATATATATCCATTAAAAATTTTGAGAGCATCAGATTAAGAAAGGGTAAGTTAATTACAAGCTAAACAGTGTATATTCCACTAATCTGAAAATTTGAGAGTAACGTAAAGAAAGCGGAGGGCTACAAAGTTGTAAACAAAAACGTCATTTTGACATTCTTAAGCGTGGCCATTTTTTTTATTTTGAAGAAAATAAGTTAAGGATAACAAAAACTATATAATCCGATACGATCCGAACGATTTCTACAAGCCGAAATTATAACAGTATTTTTTTGACTTACTTAAAAATCTATAGCCACATCCCCCACCTATGAAAAGGTATACATTATATAACATTTTTTTCTTCTTATCATCTAAGCTTTGCAACCCAATAGGTCTCTATGACGCTCGAGTAAATCCCCATTTAGCATCGTGGGCTCCCCTACTATAGATAATTAATTATTTGCTATCTTAAAATGTTTTTTTTTATATAAAATTCTTGTTTGTGTATGTAGGTTCGTCTTACCTTGAATAAGAGATGAGTTAAGCCACTTAATGTAGTAGCTATTCGGGTAATTCACCAGAACCTCGTTAGAAACGATTGATATCGGCAACAGTAGCACAGCGCCAATAGAAACAGCTAAAGAAAATGTACACAGCCAAGTGCTTATTCTATAGACGGTTATTTCATCTTCATCGCAGCTATAATAGTCTTCTCTACCTGAAATCATATTATACTGGTATTATACAGGGTGTTTTCTAACAACGGTACGAAACTTTAAGATGTGATTTTTTGATGTCATTTTATGAAAAAAGTTCCTATAAACATACTATGTCCAGAGTTGCTTCCTTACTGAAATACAAGGCGTTAAAATTTAAGAAAAAAACAAGTTTTTTTCTAAATATTTTTAATATGCCTAGGCCGATTTAGATAGAATTTGGTAAAACTATTAAAAGTTATAGGGCGCTTATTCTGCCCTAACCAGTTTTTATTATTGGGTCCAGTGGCGTCCCAGTGGGCACCGCAACTTATATTATTGAGAAAAAAGTACGCCACTGATTTTTTGACGTTTTTGTATTTTCTTATAATTAGGCAATTAATAATACAACTTTTAGGTATCTTGTATTTTCCTTGTATCTGGCTTTGTTTTCTAGAAAAAAGATTAAAGTCACTTTAAGTGATAATAAAAAGTATCCACAAACAGCATAAAATAAAATCCTAAATTAAAAACTTAACAATTTTGACCTTAGTAGATAAGGAAAATGACGATTTGTGATAAAATCCACGGCTGCTAATTTATTTTAAAGCAAATAATTTTTTATTGTTTTTTTTTTGGTTTTTTACCATGTGGTCTATGGATACTTTTAGAAGAAATTAAAGTGGCTTTAATTCTTTTTCTCGAAAACAAAGCTAGATACAAAAAAAATACAAGAGACTAAAAAGGTGTATTACTAATTGCTTAATTATAAAAAAATATAAAAACGTAAAAAAGTCAGTTGCGTACTTTCTTTTCTCAATAATATAAGTTGCGGTACCCACTGAGGCGCCACTGGTCCCAATAATGATAATCTGGTTGGGGCTAAATAAGCGCCTTATAACTTTAAATAGATTTACCAACTTCTATCCGAATCGGACTGGGCATATTAAAACTATTTAGAAAAAACTGTTTTTTTCTTTTTAACGCCCAGTAAGGAAGCAAGTCCGGACATATGTTTATAGGAACTTTTTTTTATATAACAACATAGGGAATCTCACCTTGAAGTTTCGTACCGTTGTTAGAAAACACCCCGTATAGGCTGTCTGAAAAGTCAACGATAATACTAAAATCGCTGATCTAAGTAAAAAATTGATGCTTTTCGAGATATTGACATTTGAAATTCGTCAAAATCGTACTGGTAAGATTTTTGATTGTCACTCTTAAAGAAATTCACTTTTTTAAATTTTAATTTTAGTTTTGCAGCACTAAATAGCTATTTCATTGATCAGAGACCAACATTACACTAAAAGTTATTTCTGAAAAATATACAGTGTCTTCCCGGATGGACTTAAGTATACCTGTACTTTTTTTATTTTGGATTTATCGAAAAAAAACATTCCTCATGAAAATCTTTACTTCATCTGAAATAGCCAAAACCTTAATACGTATACGCCATATGGTTCAAAATTGTGAAAATTTTATTGAAGTGCCCGAACACTCCACTGACCTAAAAATAAAATGGATGAATACAGCGAAAATCATAATAACCCCTACATGGGCACTGCGCAGTACTGTTGTGGGCATGCGCAATAAAATATTAAAGACTACTGGAAAACAAACAAATGGACCGGATTTAACATTTTGTATAGGCTTCATCTATAAAGAAAATATACCAAGTAATTTTGTTTCTTGAATATACATATTGAAATATTTTATTTTGAGTTTGTATTCGTATTCGAAACAATTAAAGTAAAAAATAAGACACTTGGATTTTACCACTTAATTAAAATCATATTGAGGCAACGTAAATGTAAACCAATTGTGAAAACTTAAAACGTTCCTTCTATTTTTTTATTAAAAAAAAGTTAACGAGAATTTTGTTTCATCCAGATTATAAACACGAGCGTCGAGCAGGCATGTCTTTTAAATTTATATCCTTGTAACCTTGTCCCAGTTTATTACAAAAGGAATAAATGTATAAATGGATCACTTGTGGTAGATCGAAGGTTATTTTGAATTACATAGTAAGTTAGTGAAGTACTTGTTGGACCTTAGTTTTTGTTAGTGCAAATCCCCATTTTGCCATAATACCTAGCTAAATCAATTTCTACCTCCACGAACAGGACTGTTTTTCTTCCGATATAACTTGCTATGTTGTATGATATTTCGCCTTAAATACCTAAATTTGCGGTTTCTTTTCAGGAAATCTATTGTATTGTTAGCTTTACGAATATACTTTCTTGGCATTTTGAGGCCACCACTAAAATGTTTAAATTATGGTGTATTATTTTTACCCTAATAAATGTCTCATTTTTAATCCTAAATGCGTCTCAAATTTACCTCAAGACTTTTTACCTCTAATCCCATACTCTTCTTGAAAAAAACTTATTCCAAGAGCTTCAGACGCCTAACCTTTCGGCTACAATGTGATTTTAGCAGCAACCGGTTAAAGATCTGCGGCAAAAGTTAGGAAGGCGAATTTAAAAGTTTTTCGTCAAAAATTTTCTTTCCAAATATAACTAATTATAACAACATTATTTTACTACATGTTTTTCAATGTTCTATTAGGTATATTCGTCGACAACCAAACAAGGTGTCTTATGATTAAAATTAAAAAATATATATATCTATTTTTTTATTGGTTAAAGGTGTCTCATTTTTACCCCACTTGACCATATCCCTTTTATTTTTCAAGTCAGTGGAACACCCTCGATTTTTCAATAAGGTTATTTTATGTTTTTTGGATGCTCATGACTTGTTCTACCAGTCCTTTTAATATTATCGTTGATTTTGTAGACACCCTTTGTATAAATAGAAAAAATTGGTTTTTGGTTATATCTTAAATATTATTTACCCAATTTTGTTTTAATTTAAATGTATTATTTATAGCATTAAGAGGTTATTTAGCACTTATTTAAATAAATTTATATTAGATCTGGTGGCGTCTTGATTTATAATTTGTTATTGATAAATATGAAACAACACACACTAAATTAAATAACGTTTATATCCAGACTACAAATCTTTTATTTTAAATTAATGGCTACAGCGTGCCAAACTATAAAAAAGTTTAACAGCCTGTACTTTGAGAATGAAAAATTTGAGAAGCCATGTTTATATAAATATTTGTCTTAGAATTACCTCCACTCGTATGGCAAATTGAATGAACTTACTTAATTAACACCCCGTATAATTTTAGAAACTTACCGTCGACAACCAAGTTGTTCATATAAGAGACTCTTGCTTTTCGTGCTATTCACCATGGACCAGGTACAGCCAGTTTGATAAGTCCTATGAGATAGGCGAAACGCGTCACTGAAGAGGGTCCCTCTGAATGGCATGAAAAGCAGGAGTTCTTTTTTTAACTATCCTGTATAATATTACATACCTTTTCGTTTAAAGCGGACTAGAAGGGCGAAGCTCGCTAGGTAGAGGCAGAGAAAGAGGAGTAAAAATATCTGAAAAAAAAACATTACACAGGTATTTTCTGATATTTTTGATATCGTTTATGTGGGCATCGTCCACGTGTCATATGAATTAAATTAACAACGTTGTTAATTTTATTGGATTTGACCCAATTTTGATTAAAGACGTCAATCGAGATTATTATGTCCTCCGCGTAATCAAATTTATTTTATACAGAAATACCATTCATTAAAATGAAAAGCGCCACAGTGAGGACTTTTAAATAATCCTTATTAAAATAAAGTAGTAGGTATGTGAACAAGAACCATAGAACAAAAATATCTCGTCAGGCACCTCATCTGTGACATACATCAATTTTAAGCGAAGAACCAATTCTAAAACGGTATTTACCAATCGGTTATGTTGATGTTTAAACAATGTATTAAACGTCAAAGTTGTCACCAATTATTACCGTGGTTATAATTGGTTGAACGCCTAAAATTGGTGATACATAGAGTTTTTTAAGTTAGTTACTTTAGTTCAAAAATAATAACCACATTAAAAATGTAGTTTATTGGTTTAAAATGTCAGTAACCATAGTTACTAGGAATTTTCTCAATATAAAGTGTCCAGAGTATAGTCTCTAGCTTGTGTCATAAAAAGTAAAAACTTATTTTGCTCTCACCCAAAAATATCTTAAAGGATGCACAAACAAAGCTGCAGTTGATGTTATTTAGATGGAAAAATCTAAAAAACCATGGGGGACCTCTAAACTTAAAATTTTGAGCTGCGCTTTTCACAGGAACTTTGATAGACATCCTTTGAGATGTTTTTCGTTGAGAGCAAATTTGTTACATTATTGGCACACCCTAATAGTCACATTGATAAAACAAATTTAACTTTCATCAAATGACATAATACATGGACTAAAAAATATTTAATACAAATTACTTTGACAAAATTTAGAACAAAAAACGCTTTTTGTCCTCAAATACTTCACAAAACTCACCAACCTACCTACTTCCTAGTACTAAGCTTTTATATAAACCTCTATAAACTTAGCACTACCACATGCGAGATGAAAGATGGTATAATGTAATTAATTTGTCGTTTTTTTCGTGATCCTGTTGTGGCAAAAAAATTGTTGGAAAATTATTAAAAAAAATCAATAACATCTCAAAAACAATCTTTCAATTCGGACAAATGTCTTATTTGGAGCTTTTTGTCGTGATTTTGTCGTACAAAACACCCCTAAGTGGGAATCGGCTTTAATGGTAGTGCTAACTTAATATTAGGTTAGCACTATTACTTCTTAAAAACGATATTTCAATGATCGGGCGAATGTCGCATCTAGGGCATAATTTGTCGCCTTTTTTTGTCGCGATTTTGTCGTGCAAAAATAAAATTTGTCGCAAAATTGTTTTTATCTCTATAGTGCTAACTTGATATTAAGTAGCATTTAATTTTTTTTCGGACATGGTTAGTTCTGATTAGTTTAATACTTTTTTTAATTCCTTAATAAAGCAAATTAAAAAAGATTTAACTAACCAGAACTAACCATGTCCGAAAATGAAATGCAATTTGATATCAAATTAACACTACTATAGAAAAAAATCGCGACAAATTGTGCACTAGTTGCGAGATTCGCCCGATCATTAAAAGATCGTTTTTAGAAGTAGTAGTGCTAACTTGATATTAAGTTAGCACGACCATTAGGTTCGAAAAAATATTCGCAATTTAAGGTAAAAAATTTCGCGACAAATTTTATTTCTGCACGACAAATTATGCACCAGATAGGACATTTATCCGATAACTAGGAGATTGTTTTCCAGAGGTGGTAATGCTAACTTGATATCAAGTTAGCACTACCATTGATTTTTTTTCTTAATTTCGTAAACAATTTTATTTTTGCACGACAAAAAATCGACAAATTAATCATATTATGCCATCTTTCATCTCGCATGTGGTAGTGCTAACTTTATAGAGGTTTCATATAAGCTAAGGTTATTACCCACTAAGAATAAATAACAAAAAATAAAATATAATTTGAACTAGTAATATCAAGACATGACATATTTGTTGTTAATTTGTTGACACAAAAATAGCACAACTACGTATTGCCACGAACTTTTATTGTCAACAATGTTAAATCTTTTTAATTACGTACTTTTATACTTAAATAATAACATAACGACTATTCTAAAGAGATAAACATAATTGGAGTAAATATAAAACCCAAAATGATAACTTTTGATCGTAAACACGTTGATTCAATAAGATTTTTTTAAAATATAGGATAGATCAAAATGCATTTTTTCAGCTAGGAATCTATTATTTGAGTCATGTAATTTAAAAACTTTCATCAAAAAGTGTCTAAATAAAGCCGAGTTTATAAATCAGAATTTAATTTTAGTAATTAACCTAACTTTTAGAAATTCTTTGGTGGCAATTATTAGCTACATTTAACAAAAAATAATTAATAAAACATAAATAAAAAAGAAGTTATTAGTTTTTACCTTTTAATGGCACATAAGTAATTCAATTAGTCATAAGTTTTGGATTTTAGAGAATTTGAAGGTTGTTTCTTAAGACCAGAAAATTAAATTTGATTTATAAACAATTCAATTTAAATGTGTTTTTAAATCTTGTGACTAATGGTAATACTAATACTAATACTAAAATTGCATTTTGATTTATAAACCCGGCCTTAAGCAATCATATCAAGTTGTGCATATTTTCGAAATCATTTTCATATAATGTGTAAAACAGTTTTTGGTATTTTCACAAATTTCGGTAGATTACCTAAATTGTGTTTTTTTATAGGTTTCAACAATTAGTAGATTATTAAATAATGATTATTTAAAGTACCTTGTATCATTAAAGTTCAAAGTATCAAGCTTAAATATTATCCATTATTATTTCAAGTATCTCAAAGATTTTATTATTATCCAAAGATGGTCTAGAGTCTAGATGCTGATGAATACTGATAAATAATTAAAAATACCACTTCAATTTTATTTTTTTAAATTTTTATGTCAAAAAAAAATGTAAAAAAGTATATGAAATCATTAATTTCAATGCCCTGTTTAGTGTTCCTAAGATGACCTCGTTCAAAAACATGGTCCGCAAATAAATATACAAACTTTTAAGAAAAAAATATTATAAATACAGGTGGTCCGACTATATCGTTCATCCGGAAGAAAGAGTGACATAACTCAAAAAGCAACTTTTTCGAGAGTAATAATAAAATATATTTTTAAATAATAATTTAGCTGTTTGTTTTAAACGGCAAATTTAAAAATGGTTTTCTTCGGTAACCTGAAGAAATCGGCCTGTTTTGTTCTCAGAAGAAATTTGTTACGCTTATTTTCTGGGGACCCCGTATATTATCTAATTTCAAATTTTAACACCATATAAAATCAACACTCTTATTCTTGTAAAACAAATTCTTTTATTATTACACCATACATATGTATCTGCCACCCATTGTTAACAAATCCAATGCAAATATTTGTTTTTTGCTATTATAATATACAGGAAAGTAGGTCGTCAAACAGTAAAAAAAAATGTGAGTAAGAATCGGCGTTTCGAGTAGTGAACTAGAAAATTATTATGCATTTACTTGTTATCTCTTTCTCCATTTTATTATTGTCTTTGAATTCAAATACCTGTGACAATCAATGTTAAAAAAACCTAAGAAACAATTTTATTAGCTTTTCTTTTTTTTAATCATTTGTATACAGGGTGTCTCTAAAAGGCGCGGGAAAAAAGTTACCACAGATTCCTGAGACTAAATTATGACGATCTAACCCAACTTTCCTTAGTCCAAAAGTGGATGATTTCGGAAATACAGGGTCTTAAAAATGTATTCCGGTTTTAGTTTTTATAAATAACTTTTATTAATAATAGGTATTATTGTCACAATATTTGGCTAGAAGGGGTTTGGAAGGTGAGAAATAAGAATGTGCTATCAATTTGATAGTTTACTTTAGGGGTCACCATCTGCGGTATCTTGAACAAATAAAAACGAAATAACTATTTTGAACCACTCTGTATGTAATTTTAAAGAATTTTTTTATTTTTTAACATATTTTACAGCATAAAGGTATACTTGATTAAAGTTGATTTAGACAACTGTTTTTTGAGATATCTGGATTTAAAAAAATCACTTCCTGTACGGCCAGGTCTAAGCTATACAAAGTGTTTTAACTAGATGCTAATCTTTCAGTGTAAATCCTTAGGTGGTTTTAAGAAGAGAACTAAAACCCATGTCCTAAAAGAATTATTTTTGAGATACACGGTGGTAAAGGTTTAAAGAAACAAGCTTTGTTACCACTCTGTATCTCAAAAGTTAAGCCATTTAGGACATAGGTTTATATGAACTTTTCTTTTAGAATCACGTAAGGATTCATACTCTAAAATATTACCATCTAATTCTAAAACACCCTGTATACATAGCTTAGACCTCGCCAAACATAAAGTGATTTTTTACAATCCAGATATCTCAGAAACGGCTGCCTAAATCAACATTTACCAAGTATACCTTTTTATGCAAAAATGTTAAAGATTTTTTTTTAAAAGATACATACTAAGTGGCTTAAAAAGTTATTACGTTTTAAATTTGTGCAAGACACCGTCGGTGGCGCCCTCTAAAATTAACAGTAAAATTGATAGCAAGTTCCTATTTCTCACCTTCTAAAACCCCTTTTAGCCGAATATTTTTGTGACACCCTGTATCTCCGGAACCTTCCACTAAAAAGTTAAATATTTAGGACATGGCATTTGGCACAAAAAAGTTATTTCGTTTAAAATGCCTAAAAGATACTATATATAGGTGGCACCTTTTATACATATATTAATGACATTAATATAATTAATTTTACATCCTCAAAATCCCCTTTTGACAAATATTGTGACAACATAACTATTATTAATAAAAATTATTTATAAAAAACTTAAACCAGAATAAATTTTTGACACCCTGTATCACCGGAACCATCCACTTTCAGAACTAAGGTAAGTTGAGTGAGATCGTCATATTTTAGTCTTAAGAATTTGCGTTGGTGTGTGATTTTCCGCCCTTTTTTAGAGAGACGCTGTATGCACCGGCGTAACTAATGGAGGGGCGGTCCCCGACCTGTCGCGGCCAGCCCCCCCAGAAAAAATGTACAGGGTATTCTATTTAAGAGGAAAATGGCATTTTTTTTACTTTTCCCGTATTTTTTAAAGAATTCAAGATAGCCAATCAATGTATTTTTAGCTCGAAGAAGTAGAAAATCGTTACTAGAATACAACCGCATGATAAACAAAAGACTTACCCCATAAATGTTACGTTTCTTAAATGGAAAACCCTTTTATTACAACATTTATGGATTTTATGATCAATTCTAAGTGTTTTTTAATAAGGGTACTCTAATTTACATATTCGGCTTCTATTATTTAATTAAAAATATCAATATTAAATAAAGGTAATGCAGGTGATTACCTTTATTATATATTATACTTTAAAGTCATTAAAATTTTTACCTTTTAGTATATTTTATATTACATTATTCTAGATGAAAAACTACAGATAGTAATGCTATATTACAAGCGTCAATAAAATTCCAGTAAAGCAAAAAAGAAGATTATGAAAAAATAAAATAAAATCTACTAAAAAGTAAAAACTTCCATGACTTTGAAGTATCAGGTACCACCCGCGTTACCTGCATTTTATATCGATCTACTCATATGCATAAGCCGAAAATGTGAATCCTTGTTCAGATGGGTAATAATTTAGTCGAGAAGCGGCTAATTAGGTAAGTATTCTCGTGCATGTGGACAGTAAAACTTGGGAAAGTAGTTTAGTGTAGTAGCTGTCCACACGCACGAGAGTACTTAATTCCTAGCTACTCGACTAAATTACTAGCCGTGTCTGAAGAAGGTAGTGACTGATTAAGCGTTAATAACTAAAAAACAGTTGAAGACAGACTTATACCCTTATTAAAAAACACTTAGAATTGACCATAGAATTCAAAAATATTATAATAAAAGGGTGTATTTTATTAAGATCTTCAAATTCTCCGAGCTAAAATACATCAATTGGCTATCTTGAAATTCTTTAAAAATACGGGAAATGTCATGCCTTTTTTCCTATTAAATGGAGTACCCTGGACCATATAGGCAAATGTTAAAAAAATAGTAGATACAGGCGTGTAAGTAGATATAACGTGCCATTGTACCTTTGTTACATATATTATAATACCTACTGTATAAATAATTGTTTGAGGTGAGGCCCTTTTTATTTTCTGTGATAAAAAAGTTTTGACAGAAACACTTTAGGCTTGCAATAGTTACTTTTTACTTTAAGATGTTTTTTTGGTCTTCAAATTTTTTGAAATTCAAAAAACATACAGTTTCCGTCATTGCAATGTTTTTTCTCGGGCTCCCATAGACCCCCTAGCCCCCGCCCCAGTGACGCTTATGGCTGTATGTATTACAGTGAAAATCGCTTATAGATTGGACTTAATTTTTGAAAATGTGAATGGCCCGAGATAAATCTGAAACAACTTTAAAACAAAACAATAAGTATAACAGGATTATATCATCTGTCTAAGAACAAATTATGTTTTATGAAAGCGTATCATTAAGAAACATAATCATTTTAGGTTTTCTCTGATAGGAAAAAAATTTAAAACCCAATTAATACATTTCAAAACGTTAACACTCTCGCTGAATATTGTAAACTAATTGTGAACGTAAATAACTTAAAGCTATTAAAGAATAACATTTAAAATCATGTATTTTCTACGCTAGACGAATTATCATTAGGCATGAAGTTCAATATCAAAATAATTAGTTAATTCACTGAACTTGGTATTAAATACAGTCTTATAAGCTAAGTCAACATTAATAGACATAATTAAGAATGAATATAAAAGTTGTAATACTTTTAAATAAATTATTTTAAAAAAATTGTTAATACAAATGGTTTCTGCAGCAAAGTTATTACAAAGCCAAGAGAAATTATCAAATTCAAAATTATATTATTGTACCAAAAGCTGAAAAATAATTCAGTAAGTCCTAGCTACCAGATCGTACCAATCTTCTCATCAATCTGAGGTATTGAACAGACGTAGCTATGAAGGGCGTAGCGTATCCAGAGTAAATATTATGATAGAAGTTTCATTTGTCATGTGCCCAACGATTTTATTATTTGTCTGTTCAATACCCCAGATTGATGAGAAGATTGGTGCGATTTGGTAGCTAGGACTTACCGAATTATTTTTAGCTTTCAGTAAAATAAAACCGTTATTTATTTTTTTACATAATTCATTTTCCAGTTTTTAGTTTTGCTGTTAGTTGATACTTCTTATTCTAAACTAACCAACAATTTTATATTGAGTTACTTGTGGAAAATATGTAATTTGCCATTTTGTGGCGGCGACTATCTTGGATTTTATTTTTTCATAGTGAGCTGTATTCTACCAATCAAGCCCTTTTA
Organism: Listronotus bonariensis; assembly: GCA_014170235.1. Lineage (NCBI taxonomy): Eukaryota > Metazoa > Arthropoda > Insecta > Coleoptera > Curculionidae > Listronotus > Listronotus bonariensis. The sequence goes on from JACEGR010000626.1 coordinate 123,244, forward strand.
TTTGATACCCATATTGAGGTTGTAGTGGAGTAATATGTAATCCGCCATTTTGTGTCGGCGGTCATCTTGGATTTACAATCATAAAAAATATATTATATTGTATTGTCATCAAAATTAAGGATGTGTACCAAATTTCAAACCGATCGGTCGTCAGAAAGGAGGTCAAATTAGAATAACTAAATTTTGACCCAAACAAATAAATAAATAACAAACAGCTCAGGTTAAGTAAAACCGTAAAGGTTTTTACGATTTATTTTGAGGGCTTAATCTTTCCAAAGAAATGTGTTATTGATAAATAAAACACATTATTATATGAATAACACAATATTTGCTATTTTTCAATATTCTAGTCATAAATACTATATTGTCCCATCAAAATCATTCTACCTGACCAAAAGTAGCTTCAAACATTTTATAATTATCCAGTAAATAAATAAATAAATAAATAAATTAGTTTCGGCATTTAACAGCAATAAAATTATTTTAAATCAATTTCTTTGTTTAATTGTTGAGTTATAAATAAATATGTGTTATATTGACCTCTGGGCCATAAAATGTTTTGTCTAAAAATAAATATTTAATTAAACTTGATTAATATTTGTATCAATATCGCCCAATTTATACGCTATTGCTATTATTAACAAAATATTTTTGGCAAATATTTAGATTTTACGCTTTTCTGATATAAAAAGTTTATCTTAAATTATAACCAACAAAATATGACCGGTAAAACATTTTGCTGGATCTCTTTAATTTTTTACTAAAATTTTGGAGATATAAAAACAACACCAACAGCCATTTATAGTAAAATCAACAAAACAAATTATTGTATACATCTTTGTTAAAAATAACTAGATATAATCTAAAAAAATATGTTTTTAAAATTAACTTACTTAAAAACTAACAAAAAAATAATAAAACAAAAATATTCGAATTCAAATTATTTGTGCTGTTTTTTTTTGGTAAACATTTTACTCTTGGTCTAAGAGACCCAAAAAAGTTCAGAGATTCAGGAAAAAAATTTTGTTGGCCATGAATTAAAATAAGCTAAAAACTAAATAATAAAAAAAAGTATACCATCATCATTAATACATAATATAATGTATTTCACATGATTTTGAAGGCTATAACCTTGCTTTGGTAATTTTAATTTAAATAACAATTTCGGCATACATTAAGTTTAGTCATGGGCGCCGGCAGAATGACTTTTAGGGGGTGCAAAATTTAAAAATAAAATAATTTGGAGGACCAAGAAAAAGAAACTTTAAAAAGCAAAAAAAACTATTCTTTTAATAAAACGACCTTTCTCAATCTATTTTTATAAACAGGGCCTACAACATTTTAAAATATTTTCTTGTATTCCTATACGCGCTGTGCCCATACAAAAGCTAGGAGGTGCAAAAACTTTTGAAGGGCAAAAAGAACTTGATTTTTACCGAGATTTTTACCTAACAAAACGTACTTCTTAGTAAATTTTCTGTCACTATCCAAAAGCCAGGAGGGTGTAAGTGCACCTTCTTGCACCCCTCCCGACGCCCATGGGTTTAGTTAAGTCAATCTGTGTTGTTTTTACCTTCTGTTCTAAATACACATTCTCTTCTTCGTCTTAGGTGTATTAATTATTATTCTAAACAGAGTGTTTCACAACTTATCCGAGAAACTTTAAGGGCTAATTCTACAATAAAAAAATAAGAAAAAAACTTTATATGAACATATATCCTAAACTGGTAAACACTTTCTTGTATGCCAAAAAATGTCTTGTAATGCATAGGAGGGGTCCTCCAATTTTTAAAAATATCTGAAGTGGTATAAAAGTTATGATAATAAAACAATATTTTGTTTAAAATTTTTACACTCTGTTGTTCAACATTAAGACGTTTAGGACATATGATCATACTAAGTTTTATTCTTATTTTTTATTGTAGAATTATCCCTTAAAATTTGTTTGAAAAGTTCTGAAATACCCTTTATTGAACGTTTACCTCGATAAGTCACAGAGCAAAACATACTAAAATACATTTTATTATTTATCACATTTAAGCAATCAGTCAGATTTGAATGTATTCGTTCTTTGTCTAATCGCTACCTGCTAGTGTTCTCTTGCGATTCTGACTGGTCTAAAAATGTAGGTGTAAAGTTATCTTTATATTGTATTTTTAAAACATTTTTTGAAGATAAATATTTACTCTGGGGTAAATTATACAACTGCATCCTATTTTTCAGTATGAAACTACATACAAATAGTTTGCTCTAAAAATAGTTCGAAACAATGGAATGTGAACAAACAATATACAATTAAAATAACCACTTCAATTTATTCAGTTTAATTGCGTGGAAAACTGTATACGCTCACCACTCCCAAGTAAACAAATTTCAGTAAGTGGGATTGTCAACTTGCAGCTACGAATATGGAAAAACCTCGGGAAAACATATACAACTTACATCGCATATGCTCGATTTTTTCCATAAGCTTCAATACAGAAATGCTTAAATTTAAATTGCCATATCCCTTTTAACAAATAAGTTATCAAGACAATAAAAAAATGCTAAGAAAAAGTCAAGCCATAACTTCGTCGTAACCGTTTTTATTTGCTACTACACCTAAGGGTAATTAAACTACTACCTAAGGGTAATTTAAAGTTTTTGACAAAACTTTTAATCGCCCTGTATGAAGTGTTGTTGAAAGGGAGTAATCACATTTGTGATTAAATTATACCCTTACTTATTCCTGATATGTATTTTCTTTAATTTATTGTGTTGATAGGTTTATTTAAAAAAGAGTATTTAGAAAAACCCGAGATTATGAGATAATTTTTTGATGAATATATTTCGTATGGCAAACTTCAATTTGCTACTTAAAATGGCTACGCCCCTGCATTCTACGTAATATACTATTGTAAGTTGTCAATCAACTGAGATACAAGAGGTGCCTTAATAATTAAATACAGTCAATATCGCCCTGTATCTCGAAAATTAAGAGGGTTAGGGGAATTTTAGCTTTGTTTGGCAAGGGTTAAAGTGTGCTGTAGTGTATTGTAGTGGAGGACTATAAAGTGGAAATAAGTTAAAAAAGGATAAAAAAATGTTTTAATGCCAAACGCGTTTAACTGAGTTATGTCACAAATGTCGAAAATTCAAAAAGACTTTTATGCTGCTATTTATAAACAAATAAATTTAATTTCTACATATTTGGGTTTCTTGTTTTCTATACTTATTTGTACAAGTGGTCCAAAGACTTATTTCGACAAAAGTTAGTGTTTTAATATAATGTACCAAACTTTACGACCTCGAAAATAGTGCAATTGAGTTAAAACTAGTTATAACGAGGACTGAATGCCAAACACCTAGTCAGGGCCGGCTCGAGGAAAAGAGCCGCCTGAGGCGGCTACAATTTTGGCGCCCCTACAGCTAAATAAAATTTGAGATTCAAAAATTTTTGAAGAGCAAAAAAAGGTCCTTACCTCTATTTATTGCATTCTTTTAACCTTATTTTTTCCTCCGTCACACATATTTGTAGAGAGCAAAAAAACCCACATTAAAAACACTTTCACTTCCTTACATACGCCCCTGTAAACATGACGCCTAAGGCGGTCGCCTCACCGGCTCACCCTTCGGGCCGGCCCTGCACTTAGTGCTGAATTACGCTGATAATGCCAATTTGACAGAAGAAGTTAATACTAGTTACATAATGGTATAACTGTTTGTTATGCCAAACAAAGCTTTTGTTAGTCGCATTTTTCGTTTCACTAAAAAGTAACTCAGGTCCCAAAAACTGAAAGTTTCTATCTCAAAAGTTAGGTCTATACTGACCTAAGTCAGTGCCTAGTTGCCAGCAGTGTTGTAAATTCTCACGACCAAAGAATGATTGCTTTAATTGGTTCATATTATTGTAAAAACCAGTTTTAATGCCTTAGGTGTTTGTTTTTAGTAATATAAGCAGAAAGATTTGTAAAATATAGTCGTTAATTGTTTTATGATTCTGACAACCAAGGCAATATCTATGATAATTTAAATTACATAAAAATTTTATTAAGACTTAAGTACTTTTTAGTTGATGCAACAAGGTATTTTAATCGTTTTGATTATGCGAAAAATAAAAATACTTCTAGAAATGCTTAGACTTGTAATTGTTGTAATCAGTAATAGATATTTATGATGCTATGTTTTAAAATGTTTCTAAACGGGTCAAAATAAAGTTATTCAAGGGTTTTCTCATATTGGTAGGGGAGCGCAAGGGATTTCGGGATTTACTACAGCGCGGCACATTATTACTCCACTAAATATGAGCCCCGTATACAGGGCCGATCGTAAAAAACAAAAATATATCCATCAGAAATTTTCGACCGCGGCAAATTAAGATAGGGTCAGTTAATTACATGCTAAACAGTGTATATTCTACTAATCTGACAATTTGAGAGTGACGTTTTGCTGTCCAAAATTTAGACTCCTGAAAATTGAACGGTACGCTATCTTCTGTTTATCAAGTAGGGGCTTCTTTTTTGCTCTTTTAAAATTTTTCCCCACAAAAACATATGGCACGCCAACGACATCATTTTACAGTTTTGTACAAAAATGGCATGTTCATACAAAAAGGTTCGAAATCACTGGCTACAAAGTTGTAAAAAAAGGTAATTTTGACATTCTCGAGCGTGACTATTTTTTTTTTTTTTTTTGAAAAAATAATTTAAGAGTAACGAAAATTATATAATCCTATACGATCCGAACGATTTCCAGAAGCCAAAATAATAATAGTACTTTCTTTGACATATTTTTAAATCTATAGCCGCTTTCCCCACTGATGAAAAAGTATACACAGGGTTTCCATTCAAATTTGTGATCAAAAAGTAAGTAAATGACCCATAATATTTAAAAAAGTGAGCTATAATGTGACTCACACAAAATTTACTTTTCTTAAAAATAAAATTTTCTTAGTACATGCAAGTTTTGCACGTGTTATATGGTGCATCGCCAGACTTGCCACAGAAAATACCAAGTAAATTGTGATACCATTAAACATTGTCCCCCCAATTTATTATACAAAAAAAATTGGAATAGACTATTTTAAAGGCGTTGATAAGATAAGCTTATAACCAAATTTCGTTATTCCAGAAACTAATCAACCATTACCTAAAACTTCTTGTACATTTGGATAATTACAAAGTTTCAATCACAAATTTCCCTTGGTAATAAAGTCTTATGTCTTATGTAGTCACATAATACTTAAGGTTAAATTATCAAAATGCATTTCGGTTTTGCAAGCTAGTAGAGTTTTCTGTGATTTTCCAAAATAATTTGCATTTTAGATTGCCTTAACTATAGTTGTCAAAGACCATATTTATGTAGTTCACGACAAAATTTACATAACTTGAACAGTTAGACATTCACAGACATAAAAGTAAATAAACTGATCACCACAAAATTTTGTGTCTGAAAATACGGCGAAAAGTGACTAAAAATTGATTTTATTGCATATTTTTACAAAAAAGTGACATTTAGTGACCCCAGTGGAAGCCCTGATACATTATATAACATATTTTTCTTCGTATCATCTAAGCTTTACAACCAATAGGTCTCTATGATGCTGGAGTAAATACCCATTTAGCATCATGGGCTTCCCTACTACAGGGTGGGCCAACAGTCACTTTACCATTTAACATTAAAACAACATTTTAACTAAATATATTTTTATTGTTTCAACTGGCGTTACAAACTACACTTGTTGGAGATATTTTTTGCCTACACATGGAAAATTGTATCTTTTAAGTAACCCCCGTTTTCTTTTACAAAGGCGAACCCTTTCCATGGCGTGCTCCATTACTCTTTGCAACGGGGCTCTGTCCAGTCCTTGAATTTCCCGCCGAATATGTTTATGGGATTATTTAAAGGATCGGGTATATGTTAACAGGCCCCGAACTATTCGTGAACTAAAAGTTAATATTCGGTGGGAAATTCAAGGACTAGACAGAGCCACGTTGCAAAGAGTAATGGAGAACGCCATGAAAAGGGCTCGCCTTTGTGAAGAAGAAAACGGGGGTTACATTAAGATATATCATTTTTATGTGTAGGCAAAAAAGATCTCCAAGAAGTGTAGTTTGTAACGCCAGTTGAAAAAATAAAAAATATATTAAGTTAAAATGTTGTTTTAATTTCAAATGGTAAAATGACTTCTGGCTCCACCCTGTATAATTAACACATAAAAATCATTATAATATAGGATGGTTATTTCACTTTTTGTACAAAAGTACAGGAAGAGTAAAAAAGGCGTCTTTGGTCTAATAAATACCCTTAACTATCCCACTATTAACAATCACATTTTTAGCAGCACTTTCGGTCAAATAATAAAAATCTGTTTTGTTAAAATCCAATTCTAAAATGGTCCGAATGCGCCACATTTCTGTTGCAATTAAAAATTTTGTAAGCAAATTTTAAAAAATCTTAAAGCTCCTAGATGAAAGATTCACATAAATCGTTTTTTTTTCGAGGTGAACAATTTAAAAATATGGCAAATACACTAGTATGTAAGGCCAACAAATGAGAAAAAAAATTAAAAATAATCTTCCGAAGGTAACGGTTATATTGGACATTTAATTGCACTGAAAAAAAAAAAACAGAACACTTGAACTAATAATTTTAAACTTGCTTATGTATATGTATATTATTATACAGGGTGTTTTCTAATTGCAGTGAGAAAATTTAAGAGCGTATTCCTGAGCCATTTTTCTAAAAAAAGTTTCAATAAACATGGGTCGTTTCGCTTTCACTTTTTGGTAAAATTTGTTAGACTAGAAATAAACGTTATTTTTAAGTATTTGTTGTTGTTGTTACATAATTGCTAATGAAAAGTTATAACACTTAACTTTTAAAAGAAACAAATGTCCCAATGATTCTTGTGTGGTCTAGGATTATGCAGTTTAGAGGATTTTATTTTTTTCTGAAAAACTAAGTAAGATATGTAAAAATATGAAAAACCAAAAAAATTGCATTTTTACGTACTTCATCCGAAAAAATATAAAAAATGCAAAAAGTCAGTGGCGTACATTTTTTTGTCAATAATATTAGCTAAGATACGTCCCACGCCGCCACTGGTCTCACTAATTAAAATTAGTTTAGTGCTAAATTAACTCCCTATTTCAGCAAATACCACAGCCAAATTTTATTTAAAATCGGATAAGGCATAATTTAGATATTATTAAAAACTCGATTTTCTTCTTAAAAGCTTAACACCCTGTATCTTAGAAACAAATCAATTCCGGACGTATGTTAATATGACCTTTCTTGCTTATAAAATTGACTCAGGAATGCGCCCTTACATTTTTTACCGCAATAAGGAAACACCCTGTATAATATATTGTTATGCTTTGTCTATAAAAATATTTAAATATTTTTATGACAATAAAGCTTAATATTATTATTATTGTTATTTTATACTTACTATCTGCTCCCTGACTTTATTATTAAAAACCTGCACATTAATATCTGGTTCTTCATCTAATTCATTTTCCATTTCGCACATTTTCAATCATTTTTTTTATAATACAATCACTACACCCAGTAAATAAATAAATTCGATAGATGGTACTTTAGATTTATTGCCATGGATAATGTATAATTCCAATATTAAAAATTCCAAGGGAACTTACTAATCACTACACCGAGTGGAAGAAAAGTGAAATAACCCTTGTTTTATCTTTTTTTGTCGTTATATAAATATACTTATTTTTGCGACACTGTACAATTCTCACTCTCATAAACGTAAAATCTTATTTTTCTTACTGAAAAAGCTATTAAGCTTAGGACTAAAGTTGGGGTAACCATATTTATGAATGATATTTTAAACCCTAAAATTCCTGATTGGTCGTTCTGTTCTACCTGATGCCAATAAAACTTATAAAAGGTACAAATGTTGGCAAATCTGCATTTATTGCAATAATCTATATATCTGAGAATAGTCGTTAAGCTGTTTTTACAGTTTGAAAGATTTCTTGCATGAAAGTTTTCTTGCTGCAATTTTTCGATCTGCACACGCGCACTTTGCAGCAATTTTTAAAAAGAGAAATATGCACGTGCGCAGGTCAAAAGTTGCAGCAAAAGAATTGCATGAAAGTTTTCTAGCTGCAAGTTTTCGATCTGCACACACGCACTTTGCAACAATTTTTAAAAAGTGAAAAATTGGCGTGCGCAGATCGAAAATTGTAGCTAGAGAAAATTGCAAGGAAGAAATCTTTCAAACTGTAAAACAGCTTATGAAACGCGATTTTTTTCTTTTTAGTAATTGTCTAGAAACTTCGCAACTCCGATTTTGTCCCAATTTGGTATATGGGGATTTTTGGGGCGATGATCACGAATCTAAACGTATCGTTTTCGAGATATCCATCATCAAAGTTGGTATTTGAACTAACCTTAGTTTCACTATATTCCCCCTTCTTTTGCACACAATTCTTAATTCAACGCTAAGTGGCCACAGTATTTAATTTTTACCTTTTAAGAAATCGTTTTTGTATGTATTTTACACCTTTCATCAAATAAATTGCGAAGGTTCCTTTAAAAACGCAGCAAGCCATGCCATGCTCCAGCGCATCCACCATTATTTGTTATGATTGAAAGTGAAGCTATGCAATTTAATTTAAAAAAATTGTAAAATACGTAGAAAAATTAAGTTTTGAAAGCTGAAAATCAAATATTGTGAACCACTTTAACTTAAAATGAAGAATTGTGTGCAAAAGAAGGAGGAATATAGTGAAAATAAGATTATTTTAAATGCCAACTTTGATGATGGATATCTCAGACACAAAAAGTTTACCAATACCCAATACCAAGCTTGGTCAAAATCGGAGTTGCGGACAGTTTCTAGACAATTATCTTTTCTTGCAACAAACCTGCAGTTTTGGTAAGTATTTTAGTGATTTTTAATACACCATCCTCAAAAAAACGTCATTAGACCAAAAACTTAACCTAGAAGAGCGTCGAGTGTTGGTTAAAAAATATTTGTAAATAACAAATAAAAAATTAATTTGTGAATTTATTTTTTTCTCAAATTTAAGGAATTATTAAATAAGGTGTACCAATTTAGGTAAGTTGGTACACCTTATTGTCAAAACCACTTGCAGCAAGAAAAATGACATTCAAAAAACTTTCAAACTGTAAAGCTGTTTTTACAATTTGAAAGTTTCCTTGTATGCAATTTTTTCTTGCTGCAACTTTTCGATCTAAGCACGCGCATTTTTCTCTTTTTAAAATTGCTCCAAACTGCGCGTGTGCAGTTTGAAAAATTGCAGCAAGAAAACTTTCATGCAAGAAATCTTATGTACTCTCTGTTTAAAATTGCAAGCTACGTCGCGTCGTCGGCATGACCTACTTACTAATAAAATAAACTCTCAAAGATAAAATAAAATGATTAACGACGATTTACGGAAGTCAAACGAACAGTGTCGTTTTGTTACTTACAATACGACCCTGCTCTCCCGACGACCGTTAATCGTTTTATTGCAGGAAATCTTTTAAAGACGTTATTTTTATTTTTATTAGTAGTGTCCACCAACCATATTTGCTTGTAGATACAATACATGGTGGACCAAACTTGACACTTTTTATAGAAAACCTATACCTTGGGCACTTTACATTCAGAAAATACCAAGTGAGTAACTATGATCACTGACTTTTTAAACTAATAAAAAAATAGACCATAAAATAGTTTTGGTTATTGTTTTTCAGGCGCTGATTACGGAATCTGAAAGAATTGTTAGTCGGCAACGTTTTGTTCTGGAGATGTTCATCATCAAACATGAATAGAATATTAACTTAAATTCACCATATTCACCGCTTCTTTTTGCAGGCATCTCCTCTAAATTGTGGCAATCAATATTTGATTTGCCCCTTATTAAAATCCATTTTTTGATTTGTTTCACCCCATTTTCCATAAAAATCCAAAGCTTGACTTTTAATCATTTCAATAGCAGTAGCTATGTCTACTGCAGATTAAAAAGTGAAGTCTTTGCAATTGCTAAAGGAGTAAAATAAATAGAAAAATGGATTTTTAAGAAGTGAAATCAAATATTGAGTGTTAGTACCAGCCTCAAATCAAGAATTATTAGCAAAAAGAAGGTGGAATATAAAGTAAATTTGCTTTTAAAGTTTATGATGAATATCTTGAAGGAACGGTGCTACAAAAATTCTTTCAGATTCATAATCAGTGCCACAAAAAATGCCCGTTTGCCAAAATTTATCAAAATCGGCGTGTTGTTCGATAAGTAAAAGTTACCATGTTTTTTTCACAAAAAAACAGTAATTCACATCTTCCATTTTCTTGACCTGTCGCCAAATGAATTTGACCTTTACTATAAAATGTGTTTAGCGTAAGTTGTGGTACCAGAATTTTGGGGTTCACCCCACTTTACATCTATAATATCAATCTCTTTGGCCCTTATATCATAATAACCATGCTGTGTTGGTGGTGGTTGGTAGTTTGTACTTTTTTTTTAGGTATTTTAGAGCTGATGTAATATAAAACAATCTGATGGCAAATTACTTAGCAAAGAAAAAAATAACTAAAACAAATACCTTTTTCATTGTGTCATTTATTATTTTTAAATTAATTTTTAAAACTAACTGAGTGTAAGTAAGTAAGTAAGGTGAGTTTAGCATTTTCCTATGGTTAAAAAAATAAATAGAATGGTTTTACATGTTTAACATGTAACGTTTTGTGCATATATAAAGAATATTGATGGCCTACTCAATTAGCCTAATGACGACAAGCATGTTACTTAGAAATTTACCTTAAAAATATGAATATAAATAAAGCCCATCTTTATTTAACATAATATCAATGGGTTTTTTGACAAAACATCTTATTTATTAATTCATAAATTTACAAACTCTACATTTATAAATTTACGAAAAAACCTGATCAACTGAGAATTCAAATGCAGAGCAGGTACAATTTTCAAGCAAAAGTGAGAACTAAAATAAAACTGTGCACTATTGTACATTTAAAAACATACCAACTTTGTTTAAAAAATGAAAAAAAAGTTTTCTGTAAAATTCGACTAATGTCGCTTACGATGTTTGTCAAAGCCATTGATATAGGTCTGCCAAAATGTGGATTTGTAGTATTGTTTACACTGATTTTATATCATATAAAGGTCTGGAAAAAAGAATTCTTTTATCAATAAATATCAAAACAAAACTTAAAAAAAAAAGGAAAAAAAATGGATTATGAGGGTTAAAGTAATTTTTTTTTTTTGGGTCATATATTATAAAAAAAGTGGTCAGTGCTGGGTATCGGACAAAGAAGCTTTCTTACATATTTTTCCCACTGAACACGAATCCTGAAGTAAAAATTAGGTGTGGAAACTTTGCTGGTGCCAAAGGGAGCAGCATTTTTCTTAAATAGAAGGGGGATTTTGTAATTTTCATTTTAAAGGCCCTTTGATTTTTCTACTCCCCATGCTTTGTTTTTGAAAATCACCCACCCATTCAGGATGGCTCATTTAAAATTTAGCCTAAATACTGTTACAAACAGTTGCAGTTTTGAAGGCACTGGCTTGTGACTTGGCAGATTTCTTTGCATTTGTATAATTTTTAGATAATAAAATAGAGGTGTCCAAATTTATTTCTTCCCCTGACTTTTTATACATATACTGGGTGTCTGCTAATTAATGGTACACAGAAAAATAACATATTCCTTATGTTAAAATATTAAGATTTAACCAAACATACCTATATCCAAAAGTTGATAACAAAGAAAGGAATAGGGTGCCAAAGTAAAAAACTATTTTTAATTTTTTTCGATAATTTTTGATTATTTTAGGTAAATTTGGGGCTAAGGGGCTTTATGTATAAGCTACAGGGGGCTAGCTACACTATTTAAATTTATCTAAAATATCCCAACTTTTTGTGTTACTTTGTATGTACCATTTAAGTAAACCAGTAAACTCCCCTATACTTTCTGCACAGAAAAGGTATACCTTGAAAGAATGGCTCCAAGCAACCGTTATTAGAATATTTACATTTAAGTGTTTTAGTGCAACCAAAAAGTATATGGAAGAATACATTAAATTATTCGTAGTATCATGAGGCAGTTGTAGTTATGACTAATACGCTGTTTTTAAAGGCATTTTTCTGTTGCACTAAACCACTTAAATTCAAATATCTTGAAAACTATTGCTCAGAGCCATTCTTACAAAGTATACCTTTTTTGTGTAGAAACCATTGTTGAGTTTACTGGTTTACTTAGATGACACATACAGTGTAGCACAAAAAGTTGTGTGTTAGCTGGTTTACACATAAATAAAAATTAATATCAGATCAGCTTTTGTCAAAAAACCCTTAGATACAGAGTTTTATTAAAATATTCCAAACGTGTCAAAAGTTATCAAAATGAATTAAAAATATTTGTTTCACTTTGACACTCTGTATTTTCCTTATAAGCAACTTTTGGATATAGGTATGTGTTGTTTAATCTTTATATTTTGGTCATAAGGAATCTGTGGTTTTCTGTGTACCATTAATTAGTGGACACCCTGTATAAAAAACCATTTTATGTATAAATACCTGTTTAAGAGGATGCCGTAGCACGTTAAACTAGCTAAAACGCGATTCGCTGCCGTTTTTTTAATATTTGTTTTGAAAAAAGTTGTATATAGAAAAGTTTCTTAAAATGATCCAAAGATTATCGGAAAGTTAATTGATTTTTGGTAATGTTAATAATTAACACATTAAATTTCCCAAAATTACAAAACCGTAAAAATAACCAACTTTCCGATAATCTTTGGATCATTTTAAGAAACTTTTCAATATACAACTATTTTCTCAAACAAATATTTAAAAAACAGCAGTGAATCGCGTTTTAGCTCAATTTAACGTTAATGCATCCCTTAAGCTATATTGCAAAATAATTGATTGAATGATGATGAAATTTTATTGTATACCTATCTATTAGCACTGCAAATTAAATTAATCTTTTTAATCAATAAAAATCAATTTTAATATAGGCAGTACCTTAAATAATGTTCAGAGTAGATAAAAATGTGTTTTGATATAATGATCTCAATTCAAAAGCCCGTATGGTTCTCCTGATAATTTTTATTGCAAATATTATACTGTGCTGTGGGAAAATTTTAAAAATGCTTTAACCAACTGAATAAAAGAAAGACACACATCTATTTTTTTTGTTAAGGTAAACAGTTTAAAAATAGGTTCTGAAGGTAACTGAAAACTAGTTCTTAAATTTCACTGATAAAAACAGACGCCAAAACCTAAAACAATAATTTTAAACAGAAATAAAACTTACGATTTGTTCCCTGACGTTATTATGGAAAATCTGCTCATTTATATCTGGTTCTTCATCGAATTCATCATCCATTATATTAATTTTTCACCTATTTGTTAACACTGGTCCTTCCAAAACAATAAAGTTTATCATTTTTTTAAATACTACTTCTATGCTCTAGACATCTTTAAGTATACAAGCTGGAATGTTTGGACACTAAATATTTAAATAATATTGATAGTTTAATTGAAAAACAAACAAATTCACTTAAAATTATCGTTTAGATGTAGAAATGCTTACATAGAACACCACATTCGACACGAAAATAAAACTACGTCAGTTTAATTTTTGCACTTGCACATCCTTCAAAAGTGACAGTCGATTTGACACTTCGGCTTAACCCGATTGCATGGTTGGTTGCCTACTGATATCAATTACCAGGCCTGAACTATTTTACTTTAGGTAAGCCTATTGTCTAGAATGACAAGAATATTATAAGGGGAGCACTTTTAAAACTTTATACGTCTGAATCTAAATGTAGATTTGTTGCCATTTTAGGGTATTTTTCACTAAAACATTCTACCATTGTGGGCTAACATCTAGAAATTTCTTTATAAAATTTAGAAATTTCGAACTTTAAAACACCTTGTAAAATATACATACGTATATTAGACTATCCTGTATAACTCAATTGACAGTGACAAAACAATATTTTCTTTAAAATGGCTTTTTACACAATTTGTGGAAAGCCTGAGTGTGTAAACTTTGCTCATGCTGCTTACGTGGCCCAGTATTTGTGTGAAAGATTGCCGAATTTCAAGTATAAGAAAATTGAAAAAGCCACCTCTGACTGGCCGGTAATGTTAACAATAAAATATGCGACTGCTAACTACAACTACAAATATTTTAGTATAAAATTTATTACTTTAAAACTACATACAGGTTAAGCTAAATAACATAACACATAGGCAATGTGAGGAAAAGAGACAATCTAACTAAATCCCGACATGTAAACATGCGTGACTAATACTGCTTGTTTTGTTATTCTATTACTCGCCGATGTACCAAAGCTGCTTGCTCAAGCAGTATACGTTATGCTATTTCAAAACATTCCATTCTAGAAAATTATCTTAATTTTTACAGCACAGCTATAATAGTGCAACAAAAAATCATAGCCTCCTTATTTTTTAAAAGACAATTATTCTCTTCATAACTATGCCGTGATTTAATATTAGAAAATGGTTTTACAGGGTGACCAAAATTGGGCGTTTTTATTGGCTATCTCAGTTATTACTGGAGTTATTAAACATCGGATGTAGGTGTTATGGGCTCGATTTTGGAGAAACTAAAAATAGCGTTGTCAGATTTTTGATAAAATTATTTAGCTAAGAGATACGAGGGAAATTAAAAATTTGTCGTTTTTAATTTTAAGCTATATATCCTTTAATATAAAAATAGCAAAAAAACATAAAGACAATTTTTGTAGAACTTTTTACGTAGAATCTACATAAAGTATTCAATTTTTATACAGGGTTGCGTCAAACATTTACGATGTCAACATGATGTTTTTCTTATGGAACGCCCTGTATATTTCTTTACTAATTATTAGTCCTTGTCACTACAATAAAAAATATATATAACATAGTATTATGATCCCTTATGGTTTTTAAAATATTTAAATTTTAATACTTGTTTTTGATCGTACCCCGTATAAATACCTCCTTTTAGAATAATATTTTTAATTTATAAACAAATATAATAAACAAGATATTTTTATAATTCATGCTAACTCTAATATCCTCTTAAAAATATAAACACAGTAAAAAAATGTGAGGTTTTTAAAAGAGCCAAATTCTTTTATATTTCCTTCCAACTTTTTAAATTTGGATATATGGGGATGATGCCATTAGGTTATTGAGGTGTAATACCTACCATTGTTTTTTTTAACCCCTAGTCTGTAGCATAGCTTTGAAAAGAGATAATATTCTTTTGTATTTATAGCGTCCTTGTTAACATATTTCAAGTTTAGTATGTTTAAATTTTAAAATAACTTTATATTTTGTTAAAATAAGTCTTAAAAGTGGTTTAATTTTAATAAATTTAATCTAAAAAATCAGAAACATCTTAGTGATGAGCATACAGTGTGTCTACGTAAATTGGCGGCATATGGAAAACTTTTTATTAATAATTTTACCAAAAAAGTTAATCTTTATAAAAAGTTTTGCATGGTCCAAAACCTAAAATGCAATCATCAGATATCAAATTGTGTCAGTCATGTACGAGGTTTGGCCAAAAATGTAATTTTTGCTCAAGAGTAAAGTACCTACCTGTATTTTTGCTTATATGGCTAATTGTAATAAAGAAAAGATTTTTAGAATTAAAAATTACTTTAAAAAATGCAATTTGGTTTGTTTTCAAAAAAAAAAAAATATTTTTGATTTTTTTCTGCGATAATGGTAAAAATTTAGATTTGTACATTAAATCATATTTTAATTTATTTACAGGACTTTGTATCAAATTTAAATCAAAAGCACAAATGGTTTATGGTAAAAAGCCCGATAATTTGGAAAGAAATAAGTACATGGGGAGGCAAACCCTACTTAATAGGTGGTCTGGGAGAATTTTGGGAATACTGCTACTGTTATTATGGCTTGGAATCGTTAATACCTAAGGGAGACTTACAAAAACTGGCGAATGATAATGTTAAAGTAAGTAATTGTGTTCAATTGTCAGAATAATTTAGATCTAATACCTACAGAAAGTTCTTTTTCCAAATTCAGTTGTTACAAAAACCTTAACTTTTTAATTTTAAAGAATAATAACTTTTATTTAAAAAGTAGGTACAGACTCAAAAAAATTATGTTGTTTAAAATACCTGCAAGACACCGCAGTTGGTAGAATTTTACAATAAAATTGAGAACAGAATTTTTACCCCACAATAGTCCTCCTAGTCAAATATTGGGGCAATACACCCTATATTAACAAAATAATTTATGAAAAACCTAAAACCAATTGTAACTTTGGACATTACCTTTACATTTATTCACTTTTAGGCTGGGGCTGTTTCAGTTAAATCGTCACAATTTAGCCACAAGATATTTGTTAGTAGTATTTATTCAGTACCTTTTAGAGACATCCATTATACCTAAACATCCGTATTATTTTTGGCTAAGCAATCTCCAATTAACAGTTGCCCATGTGTTTAAAAAAAACTCCTGTATATTTATGGCTTTGCTGTTATTTTTCTAATGTTGCAGTTTTTTCAAGAAGAACAAGAAAAAACTCAATAAAAGGCAGAACATATAATATAGTTATAGGGATAATTGGGGTCACACAGGACAATATGGCCGAACATTTATTGGAAACATTTCTTGAAATACCAGAATTTTCGAAAGGCAATGGATTTTTCGTAAAATTATACGAAAAAAGACTTGCAGATCCTCAATCTGACAATAAAGAGAGAAAATATTTGCAGCAGGTTGTAGATAGATTTAACGGGCTGGCTACATTCGGCAACAGAGACGTTGTTAAATTTGTTGATAGTGTCGATGAAGTGATAGAGGGTACCGATTTGTTAATTATGCTTGAAGATTATTTACGGTGAGTATTGGCGATTTTAACTGCCGATGGGGGCGCTGCTAAACGTAAACAAAGTCGAAAAAAGCAGGTAATAGGCAGGTAGCTAGCTTTGATTCTGTTACGGATTTCGGGCTTAAAATTCTGTTCGAGTTTTAATACAGCCGTGAATTTGTATAGATTTATACGTATTTAGTGTGTTAAAACTCGATTAGTGAGTTTGCGTAGTGCAACGATGGTTTAACAGACTTTTTTGTTAGTGGTGATTAGTGAAGAAAGCGCCATGTAAAAGTTTTTTCGGAATGAGTGATGAACTGTTTTTGACGCTAAGCTCAGTAACCTTAAATTACACTCCCGATAGTAGGTGCACAGTGAAAGAAGAAAAATCTTGAATTCCAACCATATTATTTTGATTATACACACGTCTTTTAATTTTAGATGTTAATGGCTTTTCTGATTCCATAACAAACGTTTTATTATAGGTGAAAAGAAAAACTTTTTGATAAAAATGATAGCAAAACACACATCTATTCACGCACAAGGCTCAAAAACGCGTGTTAAACATAACGAAGTAAATAAATAATATTACATTTATATCCATTTCAATGGTTAAACATGTCCGATCACCTGTTTTCTTAGGTTGCGCCGTTGACCACCAAAGGTCTCATCTGGGGCGGTCATATCAACTTAAATGCCCGTATTTGCAGTTAGGTGTGTAATAAGTAAAATTCCTAATTTAATTACAAAGGAAGTGGCATGAAAGAGGGGGCATAGCCCCCATGTCCCCCCTCCTTATGACCGCCCCTGGGTCTCATTGATATTTAAAATCGCCAATAACAGGGGTGAGTTGTTTTAAAGTTTTCAAAACAAGGTCTGGGAAGCCCGCTGACCTTAGCTAATTTGAATATTGTTTATTAAGTGTCAGTAACTTTTAATAACTTTTGATTTAAAAGGGTATTGATAGCTCAAATCTATTTTTTTCATTAATAGTTACCGTTGGTTGCATATAAAAACGAGATCCAAATAGGAGGCGACCTCCACCTTTATAGTATTTAAACAAAGGTATCGCTATAGGGTTGCCTAAAAAAATTAGGTCAAGGCCATATTTTATTTAAAAAAATAACCTTAAAGTTTTTGACACACCTTGTATAGATAATGGCAACCTCTATATTTTTAACACGCTTTTATTAGCTTGGGTTGTAACTATCTATCTATCTATCTATGTAACGGAATCTTTGAGCCTAATTTTTACCAACTTCCAGCGATTAAATTTCTTTGAAACTTTGCACACGTATCAAGGACCGATGACAATGTAATAATTTAAAAACAGTATCCCGTTATCCTGATTAGGACCGCCAGGATAAATAAATTCCTTTACAGATCCTCTGTGTCCTAATACTACTCTTGACAAAATGGCGAAGGAATTTTTAGTGAATAAACTGGAACATTTATTTTTAAAAAACTAATTGATATATCGAACTTAAAAATGAAAAATAAATAATAGTTTAAAAAAACTAAAAAAACACGCTTTTATATGCAACCGAACTAAAAATTAGAAAATAATTTTTCATTACAAAGAGTTTGTCACTTCAGAGTAAAAGCGTGGGGTGCATTTTACTATTTTTTCATAACTTTTCCCTCATAGATATTTGCAAATAGAATAATTATTACATTTAATATATTAAGCACCCCACACTTTTACTCTGAAGTGACAAACTCTTTGTAATGAAAAATTATTTTCTAATTTTTAGGTTGGTTGCATATAAAAGCGTGTTTTTTAGTTTTTAAACTATTATTTATTAAATACGTACATATGCTATTTATTAAAATATAGATTTTTAAATAATACAGAATATATCAAAAAGTTTTTTAAGTTTAAAATTTAAAAATTTACCACAGCTTTATTTATAAAATCGAAGAAGCAAAATGTTTTCATTTATATTTTGCCACCCACTTTTAACTGTAACCAAGAAGGATAGTAAGAAACGTCCTGTATAAAACAGCAATTTTAGGCGTTCAACCGATTATAACCGCGGCAATAATTGATGACAACTTTGACATATAATACATTGTTTAAACGTCAACATAACCGATTGGTAAATACCGTTTTAAAATGGTTCTTCGCCTAAAATTAATGAATGTTTCATACCTTTTCATCTATTATCTTTTAAGCATAAAAAAACAAAGGATCATTAAAAACTTAAGAAAAATGAAAAGATAAACTTTTTTAAAATGGGACACCCGGTATATTATGTCACCATTATTAACCATTAATAATAATTAAAATATTATATTGTTTAAATGCTCATTTTTCCCTTTCTTTAATTTTGTTACCGTAATTAGGAAACACTCTGTATATTATTATTATATTAGTTGTAGAGTCCTTAAATCTACGTTTAAATATAACATCTAAAAAATAATTAATAATTTTGTTCATGGCTAGGGGGCAGCTGCCCCTGCAGTCCCGGCTACGCCCATGCCAGGGTAGATAATTTTGGAAACGAAAAAAAATTATAGTAGAATAAAAGTCATTTTAAAAGGTAAAAATATAACAAACATAAAAGAAAAATAAATTCCAGGCGAACCGAGGTCCGGAAGGGGAGTTTAAGGGAAAAAAGGTTTTTATCGATTCTCGGCAAAACTACAAGTCCTACGAAAAAAGTTAAATATCAATGTTGTAGGTAATGAAAAGATCTTTAACTTTTGTATTTACACTTTTTTACATAACCTCAAAATTTATGTAAAACTTTTAAATAACCAAGTTTTTGGTTTTTTATTTTTATCTTTTATATAAAAAAAGAAAAAATACAAAAAATTGGGTGAGAACTTTCCTAATATGTTCCAAACTCACTGTAATTTTTTAAAATTAAAATATTTATTTTTGCAGCCTATTTTGACTTAACATCGAAAAAGCACCCTTATTTTCAATCGAAAATTCACGTGTCAAAATATTGGCTTTTTCAAAAAGTGGGTAGGCCTTTTGTTCGTTAAAATCTCTACTTTTTGATGGTGTAAAAAATATTCATTACCACGGTAACTTTCCTCAGAAAATTAATTTCCATAAGACTAGTAATTTTGCCGGAAATCGACAAAAACCGTTTTTACCCTTAAAAACTCACCTCTTCCACTTCCCGGTCTCAGATCACCTGAAATTTATTTTTCCGTTTATTTTTGTTATTTTCTTTACATTTTTTAGTGGGTTTCATCCTTCTATATATATTTTTTGGTTTCAAAAATTATCAACTCTGGTCTAATAATGATTTTAAAAATATGGGATCCGAGATTTTTGCATTTTTTGACAACATTTACCATTGATTTGAATAGTTTTTTTATTCATTAGAAAATAGAGATTTTAACGAACAAAACAACCACCTACTTTTTGAAAATGCCGATATTTTGACACTTGAATTTTCGATTGAAAATAGGTCTTTTTCATTATCTAGTCAAAGTAATGTGAAAAAATAATATCTGAAACCAAAAAAAATACAGTGTATTTGGAACATGCAAGGGTAAGTTTTTGCCATATTTTGTAAAAGTAATTTATTTTTGTAAAAAATAAAAATAAAAAAACGAAAAACTTTGATATTTGTTTTTACACATAAATTTTGAGGTTATGTAAAAGAGCGTAAATGCAAAAGTTGTAGATCTTTTATTGCCTACAACTTTGCTATTTACCTTTTTCCATTGGACCTGTAGTTTTGCCAGAAATCGAGAAAAACCGTTTTTTTTACTTACCCCCCTCTCCCCCTTTCCGACCTTAAATCGCCTGGAATTTATTTTGCCTTTAATTTTTGGTAATTCCTCTACCTTTTTCAATGGGTTTTTTTCACCCTTTCGGGGTCATCCCACCCAGGTCCGACGACCGCCCCCTAGGTGGTGCACTGCAGCCTGAAGGCTTATTGTACCTTGACCCCTACTCCTTCTCATTCACACACCATTCATTCCATAACTTGGATGGTTGTGAACACCGTGTGTCAATGGGTTTTATTCTACTATATTTTTTTTTACATTTTACGTTTTTAAAGGCTTCAACATTAGTCTAACATTACAATGTTAAATGTTGTCAGAACAATGCAAAAATTTCGTATCCGTTTTTTTTTCATTATTAGACCAGGGTCGATAATTTTGAAACCAAAAAATATATATAGAAGGATAAAAAATGTATAAAGAATATCAAAAATAAAAGAAAAAATAAATTACAGGCGATCTGAGGTTGGGAAGTGGAAGAGGGTGAGTTTTTAAGGGCAAAAACGGTATTTGTCGATTTTTGGCAAAATTACTAGTTCTATGGAAATTTATTTTCTGAGAAAAGTTACCGTGGTAATACATATTTTTTTACACCATCGAAAAGTAGAGATTTTAACGAACAAAAGGCCTACCAACTATTTTAAAAAATTTCGATTGAAAATAAGGGTGCTTTTTCGATGTTAAATCAAAATAAGCTGAAAAAATAAATATTTCAATTTTAAAAAATTACAGTGTGTTTGGGACATACCAAGGAAGTTCTCACCAAATTTTGTATTTTTTCATTTAATATTTTTTTATATATAAATAATAAAAATAAAAAACCAAAAACTTGGTTATTTAAAGGTTTCACATAAATTTTAAGATTATGTGATAAAATGGAAATACAAAAGTTGTAGGTCTTTTTACTTACAACATTGCCATTTAACTTTTTTCGTAGGACTTGTAGTTACGCCGGAAATTGTTATATTTTTTACCTTTTACTTTGATTCTACTATATATTTTTTTCTTTTCTAAAATTATCTACCCTGGTATGTATATAGTTGGTATAGTCAAAGACAATTTAGTGAAACTATAATTGTGTTTGGTATAGTAAAAATTACATATAATATTTTTCAGATTTAAATGGTCATATATCCGAAACTATTAAAGATAGACATATCAAAATGTGGTATTTTGTAAACCTCTTGAAAAGACCTTTTTTATGGTGGTATAATATACAGGGTGTCCCATTTAAAAAAGTAAGTAATTTCAATATATTCTATTAATAAAATTGTTATGTGTAATCTTTATAACAGAAAAAAAAACTTTATAATTTACAGTACTAATTTGTTTTTAAATATTTTTTTATGTTAAGAAATGAAAAAGTTATAGACATTTAAAATGTGGACAAGTCAGATTGGACGCACTGTACAATAAAAACATAAAATTGATATTATATAGGGTGAAAATTTTTAAACTTACTTTTTTAATTGGCCATACCCTTGACCTAATTTTTTTAGGTAAGCCCATGTCAATATCTTTGTTCAAATACTAAATTTTATATAAAATAGTTTTTATCCGGAAACAGATGGGTCAAAGTCGTTTCCTATTCGGATCTTAGACTATATGTTGAATCTAGAATTCGGCGCAAATATTTGCGGCGCAAATTTCACGTTCTACCCACGTTCAATTTTACGTTGTGTGTCGTGCGTTCGTGCTCAAAACGTGTGTGATCTTATGCGTTGCATACTATTTTGTTATTCTGGATTTGTTTATATTTTTTCGCCAAGTATTTTATATTTTGTAAAAGATAAATTTAAATAAAGAGGATGTTCTTCTTCTGATACAAGAATATCAAAAACAAAGACTTTTATGGGATCCAAGCGATAAGTGGCATTTTCATAAAAACAAAAAGAATGATGCTTGGGAAGAAATCGCAAAATGTGTTATACGTATTATTTCGAATGAAAATTCAGTTTTTATTAAACTTTTCGCCTTACAGTTGTTGTTTTTGAAATATAATAAATTTTTAAAAAATAAAAATTAGGTTTTATTACCACATTACCTTTACATAATCTTTTAGAACGTCAATTAAAGCACTGCATACTTCTGGAACTATCAATGATATGCTTTGTTTGGATATTTTAAAAAGATATTGAAGGCTTGTATATGAATCTCCAGTAGCCATAAAACGTAATGTGACAGCTAACCTTTCCTTCACGGATATGGCTTCTCTAAGCTTGGTGTCCTTTTTGATAATTTTTGGTCCAATCTTATTTATTAAAATCTCAAAGTCATTTGTAGACATACCTACGCAAAAAATTTTGAAATGCCCAGTACTTTCATCCAAGGATAGCTGATATAATAACTTTACGCCATCAAATTGTTTTTTATTTTGATACAAATGTTTATTATTATTTTTTTTTTTGATAAGATTTTGCACGACGATAAAAGTAGCGCATTTTCTTTTCATCATTAACATTGCATCAGACATAGTCACAGAATGGTTGGTTTAGAACAAATTAGAAAAATGGATAATAGTTAACTTCTATAATTTCTAAACAGCAAGTCATAATAATAACATTTGTCAAAATCATTGCGTTAACGTAAATACGTCCACACTAAAACAATATTGCGGCGCAAATCTCTTTGATGTTGAAAAAAACCGACAACCGACGGATCGCATGCGTTGAATGTCGCGAAAATTTTTGCGTGTGTTTCTATGCGGCGAACTCGTCCATACTTGCAAAAATTTGAAACGCACATACAAATTTGTGCTGCATGGCGCACACAACGTAAATTTTTACTAGTGTGGACGCGGCTTAAGGTATGCTTAATTTTTAAATAAGTTGACGATTTTAGCAAAAAAAAACTTTATATTTTTAAGATCCTACCAATGGGTAAAGATGCCCAGTGGGTTGGATAACGCCGCCCACCTAGGGAAGACAAGGCCGCATACCAATTAAAATATTTGTTACTATAAACTAATACATTTTTTAATTATTTAAACCCTATAACTTTTATACATTCAGATTCTTCTAAACAATAAAATTATGATCATAAGACCCAGAGGTAATACCCAACATAAACAATAATTTTTTAACACATTTCATATAAATAACAAAATCTGAAGTATACAGTGTGGTCCATTTAGTGTGCAACAAAAACTTTTATCCAACACTTACATATAATATCTACATAATTGATCAGATTTTGAGGATATAAAGTGTACTATAAGTCACTAGTGAGCTAAAGTACCCTTTAGCTCACTAGTGAATTATAGACTTATTATTAATTATGACAAAATGCATTACAACCAAACAAGCTTGCTTTCCAAAAAATACAAAATTTTGTTGCTGGTGTTGACAATGACAAGTAACAAATAATGGATAAGGTTTTCAAATTATTTTCGATATTAAAAACGATTTATACGAAAGTGTTGGATAAAATTTTGTATTAGACACGTGAGTTATTACATATAAGTCACTTAAGAAAATTACCTCTCTCGCCCTTCGGGCTCGAGAGTTAAACTTTTCTTGCGTGACTTATATGTAATATAACTCACTTATCTAATAAATAACTATTATATGCAATTTGTCAGAAAATTTTATTTTTGTTAAAAGTTGGTGCATAGTCCGAAGCTGTATTAGCAGTAGCTAGTTTTATTAAAAGTTAAATGATATACAGAGTAGGTCAAAAAAGCAAAAACAGCTTAAGAGTAAAAAACCCTTATTTTTAAAAATACAACAAAATGTTAAATATTAAAGTTATTTGGAGTCAAAAGTTATGCTTAAATACCAACTGTTGGTCTCCTATTCAAGTTTTTAAATTTTTTGGAAAATTTCGAATTAACCCTGTATGATACAGATTTTTATTATTCTGATTCAATATTTCTTTAAAGCAGTTTTAACCAATGTCTATTAATTAAATCGAAGCGAATTTGTAAAATTGAACAGCATTTATATTTTTTTAGTTAACCGCTAACTTCAAGTTGTTGGTTTATTTAATAGGGCCCTAAAATTATCTTCAAATATGCTTTTTATTAAGGAAAATATTCTAAAAATGATAAAATGCGTATAAAAATTCCTTATTTACCTTGTAAAATTTGTGTTTCAAATTTTTATGAAAGTGAAGAACAGATAACTTAAAATTTAAAAAAATATAATAAAAACTTGAACAGGAGGCCATGACTTGGTATTTAGGCATAACTTTTAATTTTAAATAAGTTTTCTTTTTAACATTTGTTTGTGTTTTTAGAAATAAGGGTACTTTACTCTTAAGCAGTTTTTAATCTTTTTGACCTTCTCTGTATACCATAAAACTTTTAATAAAACTAACTACTGCTTTTAAAGTTTGAAACTATGCACCAACTTTTATAAAGAATAAAATTTTCTGACAAATTGCAGATAAAAGTTTTCCATTTGTTGCACAGTTAATGGACCACACTGCATGCACAGCCTAATCGCAAATACACACCCTACCAAAATTATCGTATATATGCTCAATTTTCTCCATAACCTTCAATACAAAAATGTTTTAATTTAAAGGGCCATATCTCTTTTAATAAGGCCGAGATTATAAATCAGAATTTAATTTTAGTATTAGTATTAACCTAAAATAAATTTAGCTACTTTTGTGGCATTGTTTAACCACATTTAAAAACAATAAGTATTTAAAGTTGAATAAAAAGGAATTACTGTTTATAAGCTTTTTGTGGCACATAAGCAATTTTTATTCTTTATAATTCTAGTATTAAGTTTTGAAATAAAAAAAATTAGATCGTTTCTTAACACTAAAAAAATTTAATTTAATTTATAAACACTTTAATTTAAATGTATGTTCTTGAATCTTGTGCATAATGCTAATACTAATACTAAAATTATATTTTTATTTTTAAACCCGGCCTAATTAGGTTATTAAGACATAAAAAAGTTTTTAAGACATGTGAAGATACAACTTTGGCGTAACCATTTTTATTTACTGTTAACAAATACATCTTACAGTAGTGTGTCCGTTATTTCCCAAATCGCTTTTTTAGCGATCGCCCCTGAACGTTAGCCTAAAAAATTATATCAAATTTAAAAAGGCTCTTAATTCCTGATTTAAATCGAGCCGAAATCATGTTGCTTTTCCATTTAAATAACATGAGATTTTGGGACTTTTTTTCTCTCAGAGAATAGATGGAAAAATCTACTTAACGCACATTCTAATGGAAAATTTAATGCTCTACTCTTATACAAATTTTCGATTAAGTCACTCCTCGGAAATTTAAGAGTAAACCGGCATTTTAAAAATATGACACTCTGTATTTTACATTACCATTAAATAGATATTTTAAGGAGCTTTAAGAAAATGCCACATTTGATATGTAAGTATATCTCTTACAGTTTAAAAAATATGACCATCCAAATCTAAATATTAGGTTAAATTTTCATTATATCTTCAGCTCTAAGTTTTGATGACCAAAACTTTTATAATTTGTTTTTCAAAAACCTGCTTTCTCCAAAGTCCCACAAAACACAATTTTTCATCTGTAAACGCCAGTTTTCTCCAAATTATGAAGTTCAATAAAATTTTGTATTATTGTTTTTATCGATTACAAACATAAATTTTCATCTCTTGGAGAAAAATCATGTTTTTAAGTTTTTGCGAACCCTGTATACGAAATCAACATTTTCTCTTCGTGAATCATATTTCTTTTACAAGCAAAAAGTTTTATGATAAATGACTTTTTTCGAAAAAATTAAATTTTTGGTCCATTTTGTCCTCTTGTTAACTCCATCCGTGAATAATCTGTATATACAAAACCAAACAATATTAAAAAGGCTCTATATGCCATAGATAAAAACCCACTTCTAAAAGTTTGGGGTATTCATAGCGTATCTCATGTGCCATTATAGAGATTATTCAATGTTTAACTGTTAACTGTTAAATACTTAAATGGTATATGGTTATACATAGACCCTTTTGAATGTAAGTTCTTCAATTATTACTTTAAATTTTTACAAAAGCCTGTATCCAAAACGTTTTTTGACGACTGAAGGAGTAAAAGCGATTTCGTGGAGCACAAATAAGCTAAGTTAGATTTTAGCTTTAATGTTTGTACTAAGTGATAGATATTGGACTAATTAGTAGTTGCATGTAGAAATTAGGACGGTGGACAGCCATACCCTGTGGGTGAGGCTTCCAGGACCTCCCCTATATCCTTCTTGGGTTCTCTTGTAAACAAAAAGACAGTTATGCGTGATTAAAAATAAAAATGGAAATGCCCCAGTATCTTCAAAAAAAATACTTACTTAGTTAATTTTAAAGGAATTAATTCCAATCATTTTGGCTCCCTGTGTACCTTAACTATGTTTTAGGGTGAAAGGTGAGTCCCTCGAAACATGGAGAAAACGCTGTATAACACGAACAGCTTGTCTATCAACTGAAATCAACGTCTCTGGCAAACGGCGTTTAAGAGTGATTTTTTGCAACGAGGGGCCAACATGTCTGATGGCCACTTGTATGATGGAGTACTGCACAGTACTGATCCCAGCGAATATTGTGGTGCTGACAGCTGACAGAGGACTGTCTGTAATCGGCGCTATTTCTGAAATAACTGGAGTTCAAGTGGGAAAAATTGGAGCGCCACCAGTGTGGGGGTTCGTGGGTTATAATCAGTATATTGATGAGGCTAATATTATTTTCAAGGCTCATATATTTAAGCCATATGCAAGGTAAATAATCATCAACCAGGGACGGCTCGTAAGGGAGCGCTCTAGAGTGCCAGATTTTTTTGTTTTTTTTTGGGGGAAGCAATAAAGTTTTTTAAAACTATAAAATTTTGAACATTATAGAAACAAAAAAAAAAGAAAAAAAAACCTCAAACCATTCCTAAAGCGCACCAATATTGGCGTCCTAGGTGAACAACTCAACGCTTGATCGCTCCCAACTTCGTCACGGGTTGATAGTCTACCATACTATACCGGGTGTCCCATGTCACATAAAAATGCATTGTTTTACATATTTAGTTGTTTCATTTCACTTCGGGTTTAGCGGGAGAAGACCCTAACTTTGTTATTTTAAATGGAATACCCGGTATATTATTACTTATTTAAATAGAAAATGGCTTTCCGAGTACAATGACACTTTGACACCTAACCTCCAAATTTTTTATTATTATTTTTTTAATTTAGAGTGCCATGAATGCGAATGCGAATGTTTAAAAATTGCATGTAAAACATTGTGGTAAACTTGTCCGACAAAAAAGTGACGCTATTGCCCAATCCGGCACCTGAAACATTTGACATTGAGAGGCTGGGTTAAAGCGACCCTTCCATTTATGGCGGTATGAATATTCGTGGTAAACTCGTCAGAAGGAACCCCTAAAAATGTTTTAAAAGTGTTATTATCAATTTCATTACTGGCGAGTGATTATAACCATAGAGTAAGGAAATTATAAGAGTTATCATGGAATAGCCGATTTAAGGACAGGTCATGCGAAAACTCCCAATATGATTTTATTCGTTTCTCGTTGAAATACCGCCAGTTAGTCATTTCAGTAAGCTTACGTGTCTCCCCACCGCTGCTGTTACACGAGGCGAGGCATCGACCGACGCATTTAAAGTGTAAACTGGAAAAATGACAAGCCTGCCGCCAAGCCTGCCCTAAAAGCGGTACGAAAATTTTAGCATGCCCTGGTTTCTCTTATCCGTAGGTATGTTACTTTATGCTATAACATAAGTATGTTATTTTTTTGCAATTATACTAAGTGCTATGAAAGTTATTTTGAAAATACCGATTTTCAGCGGCGTTCTTTAAGGGCACATACTTCTGTAAAGAGGGGCTTTAGAAAAAATAATATAGTATAGGAACTTGTCATTCATTTTTATATTCTTTATTAGAATCTGGGATGCTGACCCCATATTCTGTGATACCCTGTATATTATAAAATACTTTTTGCCCAATTTAAATTTTAAGGGCTCTTACTGCTCCCAAAGGTTCCACACTTCCACTGGGTACCGTGGTACCTGAATTACGGCTGATGTCGTATCTAGTACCAGATCAACATGCTGAAATAACAAAAATTGTAGAAAAAAGAAAGGTACGTACGTTTTAACATAAAAAAATATAAAACATGTACAGGGTATTCCATTTAAGAAAACAAATGGCATATTTTCGGACTTTTTAGCATTGTAAAAAACCTCCTTAATTAAAAGACTTTCATAACGTATATGTTTAGATGTTGCTATCTTCAATTTACACAAATACACTTTTGACTGCTAAAAATAGTTTACTTTTGATTTTAGATATGTACCTTAGAACACATTCTTTGGAAGATAGATGTTTTTCACTAATATTCTTTCCCGCAGTTTTTTACCTCGACGAAAAACCCTAAAATAAGTACGGAAATCTGCTTGTTAACAGCATTTTTAAAACAGTCAAGAGAGCCAATCAACGCATTTTGGCTTCGGGAATTTAAAAATCGTAATATAAAAAAATTTTTTTGAAAAACAAAAGACTAATGCCATAAATGTTGCGTTTTTAAATAGAATACCTTTTTTATTATAAAATTTTTAGATTCTGTGGTCAGTTCTAAGTGTTTTTGGAAAAGGGTAATATAAGTCTATCTTTAACTGTTTTTGTGTTATTGACGCTGACATTTTTGACTTATATTATTTAATTAAATAAGTACATATATCAATAAAAAATGCAGGTAACGCAGGTGGTACCTAATACTTTAAAGTAATTAAAGTTTTTAACTATTAGTAGATTTTAATTTAGTTTTTGCTTTAGTCGCATTTCTTGACAGTTGTAATATAGTATTACTATTTATAGTTTTTTATTTAAAGGATAATTTATTACGAAAAATCTATATAAACTCTACTATATAATGGGTAAAAATTTCAATGACTTTGAAGTATCAGGTGCTTACCTATATTAGGTACCTTTATTTAATATGGAAATATTTAATTAAATAATTTAAGCCGAAAATTTGACTTTTTAGCGTCAATAACTAAAACAGTTAACGATATATTTATAGTACCCATATTTAAAAACAGTTACAATTGTTCATAGAATCCAAAAATTAAATATTAAATAGTGTGTTCCATTTAAAAAATGCAATGTTTATGGTAAGTCTTTTGTTTTCCATGCAATTGTTTTCTAGTTACAATTATTAAATTCCAGCTAAAATACATTGATTGGCTTTATTAAATTCTAAAAACAAATACGGGAAAAGTAAATAAATATGCTATTTTTCCTCTTAAATACCCTGTACATTGTTAGTATGTTTATTTTTTTATTATTTTTAGGCAGATATTGAAGCGAAACTGCATCGAAAACCATTCTTAGCCAAACTCAGGGCCCTTGAGAGTTTATTAAGAATCTGGTATGCTGAAGAGTTGTCTGATCAGATTATATCATTGGGAGTGTGTTCTAATGGTAATACATTATTTTCTGTTATTACAATTGCCAAATTAAAAGTTTTATAGGCAATGTATGGAGACGGCCTAACGCGTGTAGAACACTAACAGGTAGAGGTTAGATAAATCATGCCTGCATGTAAATACGGTGACTCACTGGTCCCTCTTTGTTGTTGCTTTACTTGCCTATAAACGTTTTTATTTATCCAAACGTGTATACAAATTATATTTTTGGTTTAATTTTAAAATAGTGTTATATTAGCATGTTTACATAATATCATAGAAAATTATAGTTTAGTGAAACTATAATTGTTTTTGATAATATTATAAATTCTCCAAGCCAGAAAAAAATCGTTGTACGAATTATTTTCTTGTGTACCATTTTGTCAAGAATTCTTTTCCTGCTAAACTTTTAGCCGAGTCGTGTAGTTTTTGGTTATTACTCATCAACAGTTGGAGATGAATGAAAACCAGGGCCGTACCCAGTGATTTGAGGAGGGGGCATAAATCGACACCAAAAAAAAAAAAAAAAAGGGTCTCCAGGCACGTAAATAAATGGGCCCCACCTCCAGCAAGCAACCCATCTTTAAGAGGTCTTGTTTGGGCTCCTATAAGCAATTGCCCCCATTATCCCCCCTCCTGCGTATGGCTCTGACCGATACCTGTGGCGTTTTAGAGTAAGTCTTAAAGGAGGTTATGATGACATAAACAACACACTACTTATTTTTTGTTAAAACAAAACCAAGTTCAAGTTTAAAAACAAAGGTGATTTTCTAATATGTTATATTTATTACTGATTTACACCTATATACTTTGTATAGGCTAAGATTTACTCAAACTTTACTCAGTGTTTCGGGACTTGTGTAGGTCAACAGTGTGGTCCATCAGTGCCGGATAAAGATGACGCGGGGCCCGTAGCAAATGTATGCAGGGGGCTCTTGAGTTATCTACAGTGCCTATTGAAATTTAGAATGTAAATAAAACAGAACGTTTACAAAAAGGTCTTTCGTGATTTATTGCGCGCAAATTTAGAAATAACACTCACACAAATCAAAAGAAAATAAACTTATGTAATTGTGGTAGGAACGAACTGAGTCCACTGACTGTTAACTATATTGGTAATCATTTGAAAATTATTTTACATGGTCGGTTTATACAACCTTAATAACACACAATGTTTAGAAAACGTACCTTTTAGGTACACTTCTGGTCCATACGTTCAAAACTAAAAAAAAGCGTTTACAAAATGTTTTATATAAACGTATTAAAAACGTGTCTTTATAACCTACATGAAACGTATTGATCATATTCTAAACTTAAATTAATAATGAAATAAAATGAATAAAAAAGTCTCAAATAATTATTTTTACTCATTAAAAATTCTTTGATTGTACTTTTAAGGATAAGTATAACCTTTTTATCGCATAACTCTAAGTTTGTTCTTTGGAAAAAAATCGAGGAGCATTATTAGTTAGGAACGTACCCAGGGAATCCGCACCCTCAAATCTTCTGTGATTAGTGACTAGTTTAGTTGGTGTGGCAATTTTACAACTTGCAAAAATGCATTTTATTAAATTTTATACGATTAGTATTTCTTGATGTGCTGCTTTCCTTCAGTATTTTGCGATGTGCTGTTTTTTCCCTTTTGTTTTAGTAATATTATTAATCCTCACTAACTGATAATTGTGCTAGTGCTGAAGTGCTTCTTTTTCTGTACTCTTAAGTGTAAATATACTTTTACTTTTTTAACCATACCTAAGTGTTCTTTTATTATTATGAAACGTAAAAATCTATATTTCTATACACTTCTGGAACAATTGCATGCCCTTTCATTATTTTAAAAACATGGTCAGATCTGAAATAATTCTTCTGTCTCTAAGAGGTAGTCTGTTAAATGTCTTCATAATAGGAAAATAATTAATATTGAAAATAATTAATATTTATGTTTTTATTTAATTTAAAAGATAACTTTTTAAAAAATTTATGCTGGACGGATTCAAGTCTTATAATGTATACTTTATATTGCGGGTTTCAAACAACAGAGGCAAAGCACAATCTACTAGATATGCACGCATAAAAAGGCGAAGGATCACTTTTGGATTCCTAAGATCCACAGTGTTCCTTCTAATAAAACCTTGCATTTTGTTTGATTGAATAATAACATTTTCTATATGCGACTTAATCAACAATTTGGTGTCAAGAACTTTAATTTCAAAACCTCTCTTAATTAACTCTAAGTTACTTATATATGATAATTAAATTGTAAACAATTTTTATTACGGGTATAATTAATAGAGACGAACTTGTCAAATTTCAAGAATAGATCCTTTTTTCTACAATATGCAACTACACGATCCAAGTCACTTTGTATTTTTAGAGAATCATCTAAACATTTTATTGGATAATAAAACTTTAGATCGTCCGCATAAAGCAGAAACTTGCAGTTCCTAAAACACTCCTTTAGACTTATTCTTTCGAAACATGATCTATTTCAATTATTAGTTTGATCATTGATCAAGTTTCAATAGAATAGGTTTTATACCATTCAAATAAATTATAAAAAACAATGGACCCAAATGACTGCCTTCCGGTACTTCGGAGGGAAAAGTAACAGGCTCTGATTGACGCCCATTCACCGAAACCACCTGCACCCTCTCCCGCAAGTAGTACCAAATCCATCGCAAAAGAAAGCCGGATATCCCGATCTCAGAGAGGCAGTCTATTAGTATACGATGATTAATTTTATTGAAGCCCTTACTAAAGTTGGTATATATGGCATCCACCTGAATTCGTCTATCCATAGTTTCCACAAGATACTCGACAGATGTGACCAAATTCGGTTTAATTGATCTAAATAGGAAAAAACCGTGTTGTTGTGGTATAATAATATCTTTTGACATTATTTAAAATTTTATATAAATGATCTGTTCAAATACCTTAGAAAAAATACATGTTTACTTATTGGCCTATAGTTTTTTACATTATGTTTATCTCCATTTTTAATATTGGTATTATATGAGATATCTTCCATTTTTCCGAAAAGTCCCCTGTTGTAAAGACAAATTAAAAATATATAAGAGAGGTTTAATTAGATTCTTACATGACTTTACAAATAACACCGGTATGCCATTGATACCTGTGGATTTATTAACATTAAGTGAGGTGATGATATACTGTGTAAGGCTTTCGCGGCCACCTTCTGCTAACTAAAGTTTTTGGGCTATTCGGCCGTCGTTGTAGATTTTGTTTCCTTGACGTTTCGCCAGCGCGAGTGGTTGGCATCCTCAGAAGGTTCTTAGTAGACTACTTGCGTACTACTATAATGGTGCTACAGGTTATCATGTTTTTAATATCTTCCTCACTAATTCTTAAGTTTTCAGACACGTCATTAAATAAAGGGTCCTGAAAATGCGACGCTACATAAAAACTTTTAAAACATTCGAAAAATAACTGACAAACGTTTCTTCCCGATGTAGCGGTTTTATTCTTATAGAAAACCTAACTGGGAATGGCACTTGTAGTTTTCAATTTATTTCTTATAAATTCCCAGAAATCTTTTACATTACTGGAAAATTCAGTCTCTATACTGTGTACATACTCATAATAATGTCTCTGCATCATTTACTTGGAACATCGCCGCAAAATGGAAAAAATTAAGTAGTGATTCTGATCCTCATATATCCTAAATTTTTATGAGCTTGATTTTTTGTAAAATTGTCAAAATTGTTTCTTTTTAAAATATACAGGAAAACCACCCTTAACCTTATATTTAGGTACATTTTCCATGCATCAGGCCAAGGGACAAAAAGTAATCGATCATTTCCGAACATTTGTTCGCGACATTTGTTGGTTCCTTAAAACGCTCATTATTTATTGGATGCCACTCTATCGTAGAAAAGTAAAAGTCTCCTACAACTAATGCACAATTTTTCCCAAATGTTTTTGTTTTGTTGCAATTTGGTTAAAAAGGAATATTAGGCTGTTAAGTCATTAGGCGGCAAATAAACACATAAATATAGTTCTTTTCTCCATTCTCACCTTCGATATATATCCAAAGGTCCTCCGCATTTGACTGAAGGTCCTGATGATGACGCGTTCTGAGATTTGACCTGACCACACACATAACACCCCAGCCGCGCCGTCGCACTTAGTTGAAATTGAGGAACTTCTATCACGACGAAACACTACAAATTCATTTGTAAATAACTCAGCAAAATTAACACTGTCATTCAGCCAAGCCTCCGTAAAGCAAAAACGTCATAGTCACACGATACAACATTATGGAAAAACTAAGAGTCTAGTATGCAGTCCTCTACAGTTTTGTAGATAAACCTTAAGTTTTAAAGCAATTTATAAATTGAAATGCCTATACTACCGGAAGAATAGGAATTTTTCATGTTGGGGGAGGTGTCGTTTCTTCGTATGAAAATGTTTCCGTGCCTGACCCACACAAATTTATATCCCTTTTTTCTTGCGGCTTCCCGCGTTTCTTTCTAAATAATTTTATTGATTAGTGTGAGATGTTTGTTAATAAATATTCTTTTAAAGACTCCATTTACTGAAAATCCCGCTTGGGCATTTTCATTTTCAGACTTTTTTGTCTTACAGCAGAAGTAATGTTATCGCGGTCCGTGCGGTTAGTATAACCGACAATAATATTTTTGCTTTTAGCCTTTGGCGAGTACTTCGGATTGCTGGGAACCCGATGAATGAATTCAATATCTTGTTTTTCCATTTTTACACCTAACTCTAAGCTAATTTTGTGCATAATCTCGACCAAGTTTTTACCATTTTTTTCGGGAACTCCCTATATTTCAAGATTCCCGAGAGGAGCATTTTGATCTAGGTCATTAACTTTTGCATAGCCACTTTTTCAACCTTTTGATACAATCATCAATCTTGCTGAGGTTGGCTTCAAAATCAGTAATCTTATTACTACAAAAGGGGACCGAATCCTTTAGAGCTCCCAATTCAGTCCCCATAATCTTCCTTTGTTCCCTCCCTTCCTTATTTTTTTAATCTAAAGGCTAACTTCAAGTTTGTTGCAAGGATATTTAGCAGGGCCCTAAAATTTTACAAATATGCTTTTTAATAAGGCAAATGTACTATAAATAATATTGTGCGCATAAAAATTTCTTGTGTACCTTGTAAAATTTTTGTTTTAAACTTTTATGAAAGTGTAGAACAGATAACTCAAAATTAAAAAATAAATGAATACAAATTTAAACAAAAGGCCATGAATACTTCTAATACAGTTTGAACCATGATTAACTGAGGAATAAAATTTTCTGACAAATTGCAAATAAAAATTTTTGTTATTTGTTGCACACTTAATGGACCACACTGTATGCATAGATTTTTATCAAAAATGAAAACTACATTGAAAAGACAACTATTTTTGCTCTTGTCAATATGTCACACTATCATTTAAAGTACAGATATTAAAAATAGTTATTTATTATACAAGGGAAAAAAGTTCTAAATTTCAGCTCGAGTTGTACAGTAATACCCCGACTTACGCTACTCCGACTTAAGCGAATTCGGAGTTACCGATTTAATTTTCTCGTCTATTCGTCTGGAAAAAACTCTGTCCATTTCTGTTCTCCACTGTGGCTCAGGCGGAAAAAGTGCCAGGGCCTGATGAAATTGGCAATGTAATCGAAGACGTTGTCGAACTTGGTAGACAAATAAATGTAGAAGTGGATAGTGATATTTAGTACCAATTTAGCTTTAAATCAAGAATTGTTTAAAAAAGAAGGGGAAAAATAGTAAATTTAGGTTAACTCTGGTTATCAAGTCTGATGATTAATATCTCGAGAACAAAACGTGTCCGAAAAAAATCTTTTAGATTATATACCAAATTTCATTAAAATCGGCGATGCGTCCGGTTTATAAACAATTAGTAAATTTAGCAATACTATATGACAACGTTTTTAGACGTCCCGAAAAAAGTTAAAATCCTGTTCCTAGAACGTTTCAGGTACTATAAAAAACGTTAAGTAAACGTACAAAAAAACGTTTTTAAAACGTTGTTTTTGCTGACATAAAACTTTTAAAAAACGTTTAAAGAACATTCACGAACGTTAGAGAACGTTTATACAAGAGGAAGACATTGATAAATATGATTCTTTGGACCCAGTTCAATTAGAAGATCAAATAATGACAGTTGAAAATTTGACAAAAGTCCTTAGTTCCATTGAAAAATGGATAAGAATTTTGAAAAGCATAGACTCCAATGAGCAGCGTATTTTTGTTATAAAACATGGAATAAAAAAATTACTAGCATGCTACGAGGATATATTACGGAAAAAGAAAAAATCATTGATTCGTCAGGCGACTTTGTTAGATTTTATGAAACCTTCTCGATTTCGCATTTTATTAATATATTTTGTCATATTATCAAGAACTAGATACAAAGTTATTTCCTAAAGTATTGTTTTATTTAGTCTCTGGTCCCAATTAAACATACTTTGTATGTCTCTATATGTAAAATTGTACCCCGACTTACGCGGTTAGCGCTCGGTCCCACTAATCGCGTAAGTCCGGGGTATTACTTTATTGTCTCTGACGCGAAGCAAAGGGAGACAATAAACCAAGAGCTAAAATTTAAAATTTTTCCTATGTATAATACACTATTTAAAAAACTAAGACGTTTAGGATATATGTTTATAAGAAGTTTTTTTCCTAATTTGCATTGTAGAATCACCCCTTAAGGTTTGTCGGTTAAGTTACTGGACACCCTGTATGTTTTGTTTTAGGCTCTTATGGTATACCAGCTGGTATAGTATTTTCCCAACCCTGTATACAAGACAAGAAACGTAGATGGAGACCATTTCCCAATTTTCCTCTTATGAATGACAACACTAGAATGGAAGTGGACAAACTTATAAAAGAAGCTGTCAAAATTTATAATGAACTTCTTTTGGTAATTGAACCAAAGCATTACGATCCTTGGAATTCTGATATAGGAGTACCTTTGTTTTCTTCGGAAAAGAACTGATTTGGTTTTGACCAGCAATAGTGTAATTGTCGAAATACATTTACTTTAATAAAACTTATGACTTATTGCTCAAAAACAAAAAGGGTGTGTGTTTAGTGGAGTTTAGGAATTGTAATTTTCTAAAGGTAATAAATACTAGTTCGTAAAAAGTAACTAAGTAATAGTTCTAAACCAAGCCGCCGCACAGTGGAACAGGCATATAGGAACACTTGGACATATAGAAAAATTTTAACACAAAACACATTTAAACATAAAAAAATATTTTCTGCTTAGTGTTAAATCAAAAATAATTTATTATTGTGTGAAAATTATTATCAGCTACATACAGGGTGATTTTTTTATTATGCATAACAACATAACTATAATATTTTTAGTGTCCTTAATTTTCATATAGGACGATATTTATTTCTCTTAAGCCTGAATCCAAAGAAAAATGTTATACTACAAAATTTTACCTAATAATTAAAAAATGCACAAGTAATAATACAGGATAAGTCAAAAAACACGCTAAGGAAACCTCTGCGAATGATAAGAAAATGACAGTTCCACTGTAGAACATTGCGAAACGCTAAACTCGAATTACAGTGGAAAAGTGTCTCTTAATATTAACTGCTACCAATTTTAGATGTATTGCAAAACAAAAACGAATTAGAATTTTAACGGGTAAAAAGCATTAAAAGTTTTCAATGAATTATATAATATATATCTGAATAATTCTTAAAAGGGCTCCTTTACTAAAAAAAGGACACTGAATACGGCTCTAAAAGCTTGTAACCATTAACTGATATTGAGAAAAATACCGAGTAGAGATCTGTTAAAAAGTTAAGTTTTGAAATGTCACAAATCTATCAGCTCTTCGGCTTCGGGTAGTAGAGGCTTGCTTTTAACCCTACATATTGATCTTAAAGAAGATATTAAAGAATCTGATGCCAAAAGTAAGCTGTGAAGAATATCTTCGTTGTTTGATATTCTTGATACTTTTCTCGCATGGTTTTCCCTATAATTGGACAAATGTTAGGTAATGGTTTCCGAGTAATGTCAGCAGTTCATAGCCAACTGAATATAAGTGATCAATTTTATGCAGTTATAGCAAATAGTAGCACTAAAACTATATGTGGATATCATCAAAATATATTGTAGATATTGCTAAAAGTAGCCTCAATGCGGGATATAGCGAGACTTTTTTGTAACGCCAGAATATTTAAAAATATGTTTTAAAAACGTCATTACGGAAAATTATGCAACTTTAATAAAAGAAAAAAATAGGCTTAGATCAAATTCATTATAAAAAAATAAATCTACTGACAAAGGGACGTTCTATCAAACGTAAAAATTTACAAGATATATACTTAATTTAAAAAATATTCTGATAAAGTATGTCCATACCTTATATTTTAAAATTCAGAAATGGGTGAAAGCTGTACTTTGGAGACATATTAATCAAAAAGAACAAAACTGTTTATCTATTAATTATTAAAACTAAGAATATACTAACTCCTAAATGTGAGAAACAATAAAAATTTTGCCAAATTTTCTTATCCGAATTTTATCGCATGTCCAAGGATTTGCATGAGGTCGTTCCAGTGTGCGCCGTCTCTATTATGGCAACCGTCGGACAGTGCAGCGATCTGTGGACAAAAGCCTAATTTTCGTTTTTATCATGGGTCCTATTGGTTGTAAAAATATATACTAAATTGACCAAATAACGATATCATAAGATTATAGATTTGTATGCCCACACATCATTGAAATTTATCACTTTAAAGTAGTATATAGACAAATTGCAGATAGTAAATAACTTATATCAGTTGCCATTTCGTCCACACTGCAAGAATTTTTACAAAAGAAAAGTGTATTTATCAGTGGCGTAGCTAGGTCAGCAGGAGCCCTGCGGCAAAAACTAAGTTCAAAAAATTGCAGCAAAAAAAAATATAAAGAACAAAAAAAAAAGGTCCTTATCTAATGAAAAATCATTATTTAAACGTTTTCCATATACTGACCCCCTAAACTATTTTGAGGACAAAAAAATGCTTTTCACCTTCATTCTTCACCGCATTTGTTTTCACTATTTCAGTACTAAGCCCGGGGACCCCCCTCAACTTCCTGAGCTTGGGGCCCCGGACACTGCTACTTAGCCCCATAGTAGCTAGGGAAACCCGGGTAAAGTGAACACCACGGGCAAAGCAAATAGTCTCCACTATGCCCAAACTATTAGTTTCACATCAACCAAGCGGTCACAGAAACTTTTGGCCATCATGTCTCAATGAGTGCAAACACTTAAGCTAGAGTCGCGCAGCGTCTGGACGACGGTAAATTGTGTTTTCGATAAATAAATAATTTTCAATATTTCAAGGCAAGTGCATTGATGATATTTTCTATATTATTTGTTTGTTAGTCTTGGGCGTATTACAGTTTTATTTTGTGTAAAAGTATATTCTTACAATATACTTATCATGAAATCACAATCAATAGTTTTGGCAGGATTTGGCTTTACATCAAAACTGGCAGTATTGGGCAAAGTGGATATGATATCCACTTTGCCCGGGTTTGAATTATTTAGTTGCAGATTTTAAAACTTATATTTTGTTGAAGATGGTAAATAAATACAAAAACAAAACTAATCAAGGTCATTAATTTATGTTAATCTGGAGAGCCAGTGAAGGGTGCTGATAAAAGGATGGGTTGGCTTATTCGACTTTACACAGACTAGTTAAGAGCGGTGTCGTTACTCCAAAATTCGGCAGATTCTGTACTGTTTAATGTCTATCTCAAAATTATTGATATATATTATTCTATATATATATATATATATATATATATATATCCTAGCTGACCCGGCAAACGTTGTTTTGCCATGTATGTTATTTCTAGGAAACATTTTTATAGTTAAATAAAAATAATTATCTACTATAAGTTCGCGGGGAAGTATTTATAATCGAATGCATTATAAAGAATAAAAGTATGTTTTATTTAGGTTAATAAATAAATCTTTATTAGAGTAACGAATATATTTTAAACAACAGTCTTTGATAGCTATCTAAACATCAAAAATAAATATTTATATTTTTACTATCAATTATGGCAGTTGAAAAAAAAATTAATCTCTTAGCGCAATAGAGTGTACAATATTTTTGGTTAGTCCGTCTTTAGCCAACACAAACAAACTGGATGGTTTTCCCACGCGAGAACATCCCACATATAGTTGTCCGTGGGAGAAGCACGGTGTTTCCAAATCTAAGCCACATACAGACAATGTTTGTCCTTGTGACTTATTGATTGTCATAGCGAATGCCAATCTAATTGGGAATTGAGTGCGTTTGAATTCAATTGGCACATCTGTAGGAATCATAGGGATTCGTGGCAGCAACACATTTTCGCCTTGAAACTTGCCATTCAAGATGATGGCTTCAATAACGTTTTTCATTAATTTTTTAATGACTAATCGTGTGCCATTACATAGCCGTGGTGGGTTTAAGTTTCGAAGTAGAATAATCGGAGATCCAACCTTCAATTGTAAATGATGTGGTGGCATGCCTGGCAAATCCAATGAATTTAAGAACTCAATTGGATAATTCACAGTCTCGTTGGTATCGCAAACTGCATCGATAGATTTATATGACACCAAGTACCCAGGCAACAGCTGTTGTATATTTAAATTTAACCCATTGACGTCCACATTTTTAGCTGCCAAGATCGCTCTTTCTGCCAGCCACTTATGATTTGCATATTGTGTGTGTACGTCGGGAAATATGTGATCGATGAGACTATTTTGCGAGTCGATGATTGTGCAGAAGTCCGTCTGTAATTTTATGCATCCAGTATTTTCATGTACAGCAACTTTCCCATCGCCAATATCTAACAGTTGTTTAGAGAAAGTTTCGGCGGATGGATCCTGAAACAATTCCCAAAAATGCTAAGTACAATATATACAGGTACGGTAATGGCCGTTCTTTGCGGGAGCTTACAACACGTGTTTATTTACATGAGATCACTTAATTAACTGAGAGTTAAAACTGTCTCTGTCAGATTAATAAATAGTAAATAAATTATTGCACTGGAAATTAATGATAATTTTACAATGACATTAAAATTAATATGAGAATTGCAAAGGAAAATTGAAATAATAGGTATAACAGTTACTGCCACGATTGATACACATATAAAACTAAAAAACATGGCTGAAAAATGTATAGTGAGTAAGACAGGAGACCGGCTTCGTCCTCATCCCTACTACGTAATGTTTGCTGAATAAGTGGTGACACCTGGCGGGGATAACTGATCGATTGATAATTGATCAATAGTCGAACGGTAAGGGCGGGAGATCAAATTGAATTTAAAAAAATCATAATTAAAGGAACTTGAAATTATAATATCTGGATAGGAATTAACAAATAAAAAATAGGGGTTGATCGTAGAGGGGTGAAAAATTGAGAGTATTAAAAGATTTTTTATTGTAAGTCATCAAAAAATAAAAAATAAAAAAAATTTTGCCAAAAAATTAAAGTATATAATTAACAAATAAAAAATAGGGGTTGATCGTAGAGGGGTGAAAAGTTGAGAGTAATATAAGATTTTTTATTGTAAGTCATCAAAAAAAAAAATAATTTACTAAAAAAATTAAAGATTTTAATTAACAAATAAAATATAAGGGTTGATCGTAGAGGGGTGAAAATTTAGGGTTGTATGTATTTTTGTATGCTGTGTCATAAAAAATAAAAACCAAAAATTTTGCCTAAAAATAAAAAAAAATTTAGGGGTGGACTACCCTTAACATTTAGGGGGATGAAAAATAGATGTTGGCCGATTCTCAGACCTACTCAATATGCTCACAAAATTTCATGAGAATCGGTCGAGCCGTTTTGGAGGAGTTCAAGTTCGAACACCGTGACACGAGAATTTTATATATATGATATATATATATATATATATACAGGGTGTCCGGGAAAATGTGGGAAATCTCTCGCACACGTATGGAACAGATGAAAATAACACGACAAGTTCCTATAAAATTTTTCCGTTTAAGCCCCCTGCGGAGATATGATCCCCTAAAGGGGGCAGCTAGAAATCGATTTTTCGTGAGTAACTTTTAAAGCGCTCTGTATAATTTGATAATATTTTAGTACGATGCATACTAGTAAAGACCTCTTAAAATAGTGCCCTTGAAACTTATGTCGCTTCTTTAGTTTGCCAGGGACGGACTAGTTTTCGCACATTATTGATAATATTTTTTACGCCCTGTATGGTGAAGACACAAAAAATATGTTTTTGGGTAGTTTAAACCTTTTGCTAAAAAAAGGTACTCTTGTTTGACATCGATAAAATGAGCCGTTTTCGAGTAAAAAATTATTTTAACAATAAGAGTTTATTTTTGTTTAATAATACAATATTTTATTTTCGATGTAATTTGTAATTTTTGATTCAGTATTGAAGTCCTCTCGTAGCAGGTCAGGAATTTGTTGCAAATGTTGTTAGGGAGATTGCTAAGTACATATCTAGGTACGAAAAAAATTACCACCTTTCAGAACTTGTCAACTTTCACGTCGGTGACACATTCATTCTTTACTTCGATATTAACTTAACTAATTTTTGAATTTCGTCTTTGAATAAGTAATTGGAAATATGGAATACACGTTTAGTGAATATGCAGACATGCACCTGATGTATGGTCTTGCATCTTGCAATGCTTTGGAAGCCAGGAGGTTATACCACGATAGATATCCTAATCGTATACTTCCCGATCATAAAACATTTCAACGAATTGACCAACGTCTAAGGGAGAATGGTGGGCGATTCCATTTTAATAAAGGTAATACATTTACTAAATCCCTTCATACTTTTAGGAAATTTTGGGAAAAGAAGTACAGACGCTGGTCGGGGAAGAACAGTACGTACAGCTCAATTAGAGGAAAATATTTTAAATGCTGTAGGTGACACTCCTTCAACAAGCACTCGAAAATTATCAGCGCAATTTAATACGTCGAAGACAATAGTACATGAAATTCTTAAAGAACAGCTTTTGTATCCATATCATCTGCAAAAAGTGCATGAATTGATTCCTGAAGACTTTCCCCGTAGAATGCAGTTTGCAAACTGGTTATTGAATCAGCAACGAAACAATGCAAATTTCATTAGCACGATTCTCTTCACGGACGAAGCAGGTTTTAGCAAAAATGGAATCATTAATTTACACAACTCGCATGTATGGGCTGACGAAAATCCTCATGCGACTATTGTCTCGCATCACCAACATCAGTTTCAACAAATTAATGTCTGGGCAGGAATCGTTGGCAATTTCTTGATTGGACCATTCGTACTGCCGGCACGACTAAATGGACAACTTTACTTGGAATTCCTTCAGAACGATTTTCACTATTTAGTAGAACACTTACCACTTGAAACTCGCCGAAACATGTACTACATGCACGATGGGGCACCACCCCATTTCAGCGTTGCTGTGCGGGAGCACCTAAATACAGTCTATCCAAACCGTTGGATAGGTAGAGGAGGACCTATTGCCTGGCCTCCTCGATCTCCCGACTTGACGCCACTCGATTTTCACTTGTGGGGACATCTTAAAACTTTGGTGTATTCCACTCCTGTCGAAAGTAGGGAGGAACTTCTCCGGAGAATCACGTTTCACTGCGATCAAATAAGGAATAATGTTGGCCTATTGTGGCGGGTACAGCAGTCCTCAATTCGTCGGGCTCGTGAGTGTATCAGACTTCACGGAGGCCATGTTGAACCTTCTTACGAAGTTTTTAATTAAGCAGTTGATGTTCAGTTTTCATTGAATTTAATAAAAATGTGGATGATAAGGGAATTCTTCCTCATATCAACCCCACAAATATTAGAAAAACAAAGACTTTTTTACTCGAAAACGGCTCATTTTATCGATGTCAAACAAGAGTACCTTTTTTTTAGCAAAAGGTTTAAACTACCCAAAAACATA
This sequence comes from Listronotus bonariensis, assembly GCA_014170235.1. Classification (NCBI taxonomy): domain Eukaryota; kingdom Metazoa; phylum Arthropoda; class Insecta; order Coleoptera; family Curculionidae; genus Listronotus; species Listronotus bonariensis. Next base: position 167,169 of record JACEGR010000626.1, read on the forward strand.
TTTTTTGTGTCTTCACCATACAGGGCGTAAAAAATATTATCAATAATGTGCAAAAACTAGTCCGTCCCTGGCAAACTAAAGAAGCGACATAAGTTTCAAGGGCACTATTTTAAGAGGTCTTTACTAGTATGCATCGTACTAAAATATTATCAAATTATACAGAGCGCTTTAAAAGTTATTCACGAAAAATCGATTTCTAGCTGCCCCCTTTAGGGGATCATATCTCCGCAGGGGGCTTAAACGGAAAAATTTTATAGGAACTTGTCGTATTATTTTCATCTGTTCCATACGTGTGTTCCATTTTCCCGGACACCCTGTATATCAAAGAAGAGCAAAAGCAAAAGTTTAAGAAAAATTAAATAAGAAATATTACTAACAAACTAAATGTAGAATCAAGGAACGTCCCTATTCTAACTGATAAAGAAGATTAACAACCAAAAATGTTTTTGAAGATATGATTTCTTGCGGTAAAATATATATTAAGGAAGATATTCCAATTTAAGATTGGATTTGATGTGGTACATGTCTGAAATGGTGTCATGAACAATGCTCCGCTTTCGAAGGCAATGGAGACTATACCAATCTGTGATAACTACAATTCTTAATTTTTAAGATATTACCTTTAAACGCGAATTTAAGTTGTTTAACTGTAATAAGTTTCTTTACGAAAATTTTTTAGATTTGTGTAATTAGAAGGTGGTTTCACTTCACCAGGGCATATCCACTTTACCCGGGAGTCTGGGCAAAGTGAATAATATGACACGATTTTAAATTTTATTTCTAGTTACTTATTGTTTTACTTGTGAACTTAAATGAGTACAAAATATGTAGACGCAAATAATAAAGACTGATTTGTAGTATTTATTTTGTTGCTATCTCTTATACCTTACTTGATAAAGCGTTAAATAACATTTTAAGGTATTCACCTTGCCCGGACTTCTCCTACGCCACTGGTTTTTATGGGTCTTATATAATGGAGGCGACAAATACATGTAAATTTCTTATTTCTTAATAATTACATCTTACGAATCTAATTATTTAATGTCCATCAATTTGTTTTTTTTTTTATTAAACGAAAATGATGCTTTGCTTTGCTTTGGGAAATTCACAAAGCTATAAAAAATTTAATGTAGATTCAGGCTATCATACTTGGAATTGTAATTATTTGTACCACTTTTAAAAACAGGTCGAGTTACCTATGGTAACTGTTTTAAAGCTTGGGTTTCGGCGATAAGGCAAGAAAAGAAATTGTAATAGAGCTAATTAAAAATTCTTTTAACATCCAAGATCCTGATAATCCAAAAGTAATTACTACCATCAATGCCGGATTAAAACTTTATGCTGCCCTAAGCTCACGACCCCTGTGGTGACCCTAGACTAGAGGAGGGTATTTTTGGAGACCAAAATGAAAAAAAATATGACAAATTAAAGGACTATTTTTCACTTAAAATTTTTGAAGAGCAAAAAAAAGGTCCTTACCTTTCTCAAAAACAAATATATGACAGTCAAACGGACGTTTCTACTATTTTCTTTCTTTTCTAATCTTTAGTGCCCCCTTTGTGGTGCATCTTAGAACGTGATGCCCTAAGCAATTGGTTAATTTGCCTATAGGGTTAATCCGGAACGTGAATTATAAAAATTCTTTACAATTTTTGTATACATTGTGTCCTAGAATAGGTGTTAACAAGAGGGTAAATGGACCAACCATTATGGAGTTTTTAAACGTTCTTTGGGGAAATCTGGTCGCATGGTCCAAAACTAATAAAAACAAAATTTTACTCCGACTGGAAACATACGGGGAGAGGTATAACGAAAAATATAAAAAATAACCAAGAGTAAAGTGTACCTTTAATTTTAAAAATATGACAAAATTTTATAGGTAAATGTTGTAGAGAATTAATTTTTATGTCAAAACTTAAAGAATTAAAGTAAAAAAAATGACAATTTTTTACATTATAAATGATCAGTTTTTAAAATACTTGGCGTAAGGCATCGAATTTTCAAAAAATATTTAAAATTATAAAATTCCCTTTCAAAATTTTCTTCCACTTGTCCATTATTTACGTTGTAATGCGTAATGTATAAAAATGACAATTACATTTTTTTTTACTCTCATGCTTTAACTTTTAATTTTGACATAAAATTAAATTCTCTACAACATTTACTTATACAATTTTGTTTTTGTTTTTTTATAAAAGTAGTTACTTCCTGGGCATACCAATTTACGACCAGTTTTCCCGAAATTTCGTTTTAAAATTCAAAAATGTTTGTTCTATTTGTTCTTTTGTAACACCTATTCTGGGACACACTGTATAGTAAGTATAAATACTACCGAAAGTCCATTTCTAAATTTACACTCTCTTATAGTAGGGGAGCCCACGATGCTAAATGGGGATTTACGAGCGTCATAGAGACCTATTGAGTTACAATGTTGCAAAGCTTAGATGATTAGAAGAAAAAAATGTTTATATAATGTATACCTTTTTATCGGTGGGGGAAGCGGCTATAGACTTTTAAATATGTCAAAAAATATTATTATTTCGGCTTGTGGAAATCGTTCGGGTTGTATCGTAGTATATTTTTCGTTATCCCTGAATTATTTTCTTCAAAATTAAAAAATAGTTACGCAAGAAAATGTTAAACTGACGTTTTTTTGTAGTCCCGTTTCCTTTACGTCACTCTTAAATTGTCAGATTAGTGGAATATACATGGTTTAGCATGTAATTTACTCACCCTATCTTAATCTGACGCGCTTGACAATTTCTGATGGATATATTTTTGTTTTTTATAATTGGCCCTGTATACGGAGCTTATATTTGCTGGAGGTACTTAACCGGATACAAGGTATCCTCCGGTATATTAACCTGCCGTAAATCCCGAAATCCCCTTTTGGGCTCCCCTACCATTAACTTCTTTCTTTTTTATTGTACAAAATTAACAAAAATGTCAGTTAATTGGTTTAATTCTGTAGTTTTCGATTCATCTATTAAATTTTTATTATCTGTTAAGATATACAGGGTAGGACAAAAAGTATATAATTTTTAAAACACCCAGTATATTATATCACCATTATAAACATCGTCCAAAGAGCTCATCAAAAATACCACATTTGATATGTCTATCTTTATTAGTTTCGGATATATTAATTTTGTCCAACATTCTCATAAGCTCACGTGCACAGTGCGACGGTTTGTTGCCGGCGAGTTTTTGAGAGTCCAGCAGCAGATCAAATAAGGATAAATGATAACCCCAGGCAACGAAAAAAATATTTTTCTGGGTTTCTGTTTTCATGCTAAAATTCTGATTCTAGGCATTGAAAAACACTTAAGCTTTTATTTTTAGTTCTTAAAGTTTGCTTTTGTCTGATACACGTTAATAAGTATATTTAATATAATAGACCTCATACCAACATAAAATAAATACAATTTAAAAAGATATATATGGTACGCCATTGCTTCTCCCAAAAATAAACATTATTTTTAAATTCACTTTTATTTTGCAAAAATTTTACATCTTGACTTTTTTCTCCGATGCACCAATTTTGCTTAAAAAAAACTAAAAATCGGGCACCAGCATTCAAGTTCAAAATAATTTCGTTATACCACAAATGACTGAAAACGGTTTTATATTTTTTACGCGAAAATGGTGCATTGAAGAAAAAAGTCAAGAGGTCAAAATTTCTTAAAAAATATCTGGAGATTTTAAAAATGATTTTTATTTTTGAAAAAACCAGTGCCGTACTATATATTTTGGAAAAACTATCCAGTGTACATCCCGTTCGGACGCCACTGGTAGAAATAATTAAAAATCTTTTACACTTAAAAATTCCTGTTGGTGCTTAGTAGGTGCATCTCAATTTTTATAAAAATATCCGAAACAGTTTTGAACTTATGATAAGGAAACGATTTTTGTCCTATATTTTTAATACCCTGTAGCTTAAAAATTAGGAGGCTTAGGACATAAGTTCATATAAACTTTTCTTCCTAAAAGAAGGCAAAGAATTATATCCTTTATTTTTACCCTTTTAATCAAATTACACCCTGTATAAAAACAGCTGATGTTTTCCAAAAACTTGGAAAACTACTCTAATTTCTACAAAAGCAAACTTGAATAAAAAATATTTTAGTAAAATAAAGTATTTTAGTTATGGCGTAGGAGAAACTAAAATTTAATATGTAGTAGTCAGACGATGGCCTATTACAAAGGGTCTGGGAAAGTTCTGACGGCAAAATCCATAAACATCAGATAATCCTACCAACCAAAAGGATTCCTGATGTATTGCAAGCCTTGCATAATGGTGTAGGAGGTGGCCATTTTGGAGTTATGAAGACTCTTGAAAAGGTTCTACTGGCTGGGAAGTCGTGCAGATGTAAACCTGAAAGCATTTATGTGGTTTACTTATTTGAAATGACCCCAAAAACATTATTTTACTAAACAAATGTTAAAAACTCTTATTTTAAAACATTTTCATATTACTTAAAAAAAATATTTTTGTTTCTGCTGCAAAATTTTGTGAATATGGAGTTAGCCGATTTGCGAATTACGGTATCGATATACCGGATCAACTAAATAACATACCACATACACAACGTGAGGAAAAGAGATAGTCTAACGTGAATACAGGGCTTGTAAACATTTCGTATTGGATGATTCATCATACATCCTTTGTTGTTACTTTACTGGCCGATATACCTTTAGCTATTGCTTATACAGTATAAATCTCACGTGAGATTGGAGGATGAAGCAAATCTCATCAAATTTTACCAAGCAAAAAGGGGGATCGAAAAATGAAAAAAAAACATCTTACGTTATTTATGGACATCCCTTGGTTTGTCTAAAAATAAGATAGTGATAAAATATTTTACTTAACATAACATAGACACTAGATTTTGACAGAATATTAACTTATTGACAAATTTTCTATATAAATTTAATTAATTAAATTAATTTTGTTGTTAAAACTAATAAGAAAAAAAACACTAAATATAGTGTTCCAATAGGAAACTGATATTTTTCTATATGGTTTAATTAATTTAAAAATGTTTTATTTTATAGTGAAAAAAATTCAATTGTCGGTGGCCTTATCAACCCTGGGTGGGCGGCGTTACCCAACTTGTCATATAATTTTTGTTGTAACTCAAATCGTTCTCATAAGTGGTTTTCAGGATTTTATGGAAAAAAATTCACAGATATTGATTTTTTACATTCTTTTTTCTAGTACAAAGAAACTTACAATAGAGCTTTTTTAGTTCTTCTTAGTTTTTAGCATTTTATTGCAATTATTTAAATTTCAAATTTATTGTTCATGTAAAAACTAATTAGCGTTTAGCTAAATAAAGAATTTAATACAAAATAATAATAATTGAATCAGTTATTACTAAAATACCTAGTCAATTATTTAAGATGTTTTAGAATTTATTTATTTATTTATTTATTAAGTATACGGGATTCCCCATTTTTACAATGACTATTAGAATTATTGAAAAAATAACTACAAAATTAAATTAAGTTACAATTAGATAACTAACTAACAAATAACAGGTACATATAGGCAGATCAAAAATATTTATATACAAATCACAAAAAGATCACAGCTACAAGTAAAGTATTAATTTATTAAAAAACCAAATGATTGATCTTAGATTTAAATTGAGACAATGTGCTGTTAAAAACATCCACTCGTGAACCAAAGGTGTTCAGCACACGAAGAGCTCTATCCATCGGTGAGTGCATTCCATAGTTTGTGGTATGATGGCGGATATAATATAAATTAAAATTCCGAAGATTACGAGAGGGGACATTAAGTTGAACAAGTGATAGAAGGTCGGGACAGTCAATGAGACCATTAGATAGCTTAAACACAAAACAGAGATCATAAACTTGACGTCTATGCTGTAAAGTGTGTAGTCTTAGCTTTCTCAGTAAATCAGAGCGGTGGTAATTCTCCATCCTTACTCCAGACTTGTATGCGGCAAACCGCAAAAATTTGTTCTGGACCCTCTCCAGGATATCAGAATGAACAGCATACTGTGGTGACCATACCACAGTAGAATATTCTAAAATTGGCCTAACCAAGGAGCAGTACAAAAGTCTGGCGGTGGCAAGTGAGAATTCAGAGCAGCTTCTATGTACAAAACCAAGCATTCTCATACCCCTAAGACTAACCTTATTAATGTGCTCCGCAAAGCTAAGACCTGGATCTTTAATTTTGTTTACATAGCCCAAGCTTTTATTATCTATGACGTAAGATGTATTAAATTTCTTCGTACCCCTAAAAAACTAATATAATTACATTTCCCAATGTTAAGTAGAAGATTATTGTTCAGTGACCATTTCCATAGAGCATCCAAGTCACTCTGAAGCATTACGTGCTATAAATCGACCTCTCAAATCTCCTATAGCTAATGTGTTGACTTACGGGATTTTCGCACTAATCGATGCGGGTAGGTACGTCAAACAACTGAATTTTTTTACAAATCTCAATATAAGCAAAATATGACTTAGGGTGTTTTAGTAATAACCAATTCAATTATACTACTTTCTTGGAATTTCATTGTGTTTTATTTTTAAATGTTACACGACGTTTTGGATGATGTCTATTTCCAACGATTTTAACAAAATTTGGCAATCTTACTAACAACAGTAATGGGCTTATTTTGTACCCTGTTGAAAACGGTTCATTTTCAGACTTATGTTTATATGAATTTTTACCATAATTTAGTATTTCCAACGTGGCTTATCCATCTTTAATTTTTAGTTTATCTGACGAGCAGAAACAAGCAACGGAGAGACTTATAACCATTATAGACATCATTAATGAAACTGTTGGAGATGCAATATCTGATATGCTTCTAGTCGAGACCATTTTACATGCCAAGGGCTGGAATATTAAGCAGTGGGAGGCAGCTTATAGTGATTTGCCTAATAGGTTAATGAAAATTACTGTTAAGGTAAATGAAAGATTTCCAAAATATACATAATTAAAAAATAAAAATATTTTTTAAATCAATAAAAAGAAACATGCTTTAAAAATATTTTTAAATGTTAAAGAAAGTATTGTGTGCAAATTTAGTGTTATATCAAACATTCTGTGCAAAAAGAAGGGTAGTAGTACTAAAAATAAGTTGGGTTTGATTTTCAAGGTTAATAACACAAAACCTTTTCGAAAAAAAAATCTTTCTGATTTATGATCAGCACCCAAAAAAAACCCTACCCTAAATTTCAATAAAATCGGCGATGATCGGTTTGTAAATAATTACTAACAGTTTTTTAGCTTATTATAAAACAATTAAAGGGTTTTTTGTAAAAACAACCAATGTCATTTCTAACATAGTGCAAATATCAAGTTTTTGTTCCTAAGCCATATAGGTTTAATCAAGTATCTTTTTAAGTCCTGACCATATTGAAAACTTGACATTGGCTGTTAAAAAAAAACCTTAAATTTTAATATTTTTAGGATTCTTTAAAAGAACCATTATTTTACTACTACAGCTAGGTAAAAAATAAATGGTATATTATACTGATTTGTCCAAATATATCACCATCTTCTGATCATTTTCCTTGTTTTCTTTTTCTTAATTCATTATTTTTGTTTGTTTCTTAAGGATCGCACTGTGATCACTACAACAGACGCTGAAAGAAAATGTGTTACTCCAGAAGGCCTACAGGAAGAAATTGACAATATTGTCGCTAAATACCCAAGAGGACGGTCCTTTGTACGACCTTCAGGTAACTAAACATTTAAATTATCAATTAACATAACAATAATAGTAATACATACACATATGACAGATTGTGTGAAACATAATACATACGGGGTATTTCAGGATAAGATGGTGATTCTGAAGGGTTTAAAAGTGGAGAGAAGATGCTTTTTTTGGTATTTTAAAGGACGCTAAAGATATTTTATCTAGACCAGGATATAATTCTTTATGCCTAGTGGCTGTGTACCAAATTTCATTAAATTATTTCGGGTGGTATCACAGTTATTCTATATATTTGTATAAACTTTACTACCCTGTATCTGAAAAGTTAGGGCTTTGAAAAAATAAATATCATCCTATTCTGAAACACCCTGTGTATGTTTAAATAGGTTTTCATCACTTTTTTTATTAGGTACTGAAGATGTAGTAAGAGTTTATGCTGAGGCAGCCACAAGGGAAGATTGCGACAAATTGTCGGCAGAGGTCGCTAAAAAGTCTTCGAAATGGCTGGCGGCACCGGTAATCCCCGAAATACCTCAATAGGCATTTTGTTAAATTACTAATTAAACATTTCAAACCAAATACCAACTCGCAAAAAGAATGTACCTAGTATTTTAGGTTTTTTAAGGTGACTTACATTCTATTTGCTGGTTTGTCAATATTTCAGGTTTCAAAGTGAGTTGGTGTGTCTGTTGTGGTTACTGCTTCTTGAAGGTCAAATTGGGCTATAAACAGCTTTAAAAAACTGCCCAGTCACCGTTTCTGTAGGTTCTCCTTAAAAACATTAAAGGAAGGCAATTAAAACACCTAAAAAAAATGGAAGAAAATTGACCTTTTATGTTTTGCAGTAAGGAATATTTATTAAAAGGAAATTTTCTAGAAAAAAAAGATTCTTTTTATTTTGAGTAAAAACATCAACGAATTTGTGCCATCCAAGAATAAAAACTTATTTTTGATTTAAGATTATGTAAAAAAGAATTAATTTTTTCTTGTTAGTTTCCCTTTTCCATTCCTTTTTTAAAATATGTATATTTTATAGTTTATAAATATTAACTCAATTTTTTTACTAGGGTTACCATTGATTATATAAATTTTCGAGTGATTTTTTGCTAACGAATAATTTAATTATTTAATTTTATACGATTTGTGAATTTGTATACACTTTGATCGACTGTATAGTGTTAAAAGACTTTTTATTGGCCATAGGTCTAATTTATTTATACTTTTGAGGGTGTTTTAAAAACTTGACAAACTATAGGAATGATATTAATTTTAAAAAATGTTTTTGCATTATTTATACAGTGTGTCCCAGGATAGATGTTACAAGGTGACAAATGGACCAAAAATTTTTGAATTTAAAAACGAAATTTTGAGGAAACTGGTCGCATGGTCTAAAACTAATTAATACAAAATTTTACTCCAATTGATAGTTATAACTAAAAATATGGAAAAAACCCAAGAGCAAACTACTTTAATTTTTAAAAATAGAACAATTACGTATAAGTAAATGTAGAGTTAAAACATGAGAGTAAAAAAATGTAATAGTCAATTTTTACATTAGGGCAAGAGGGAGCAAAATTTAAAATAAAAATTTAATAATTATAAAATATGTTATTAACTGTTAATGCAAAATGTAAAACATTTACAATTTTTTTTTACTTTAGATTTTGACATACAATTTAATTCTCGACCACATTTACTTATATAATTTTGTCCTATTTTTAAAAATAATGGTACTTTACTCTTGTCATTTTTCATATTTTTAGTTATACCTTGCCCCTTATATTATCAAATGGAGTAAAATTTTGTATTTATCAGTTGAGAACAGTTTTCTCAAAACGACATTTGAAAATTTAAAAATTTTTGGTCTATTTGTCCCCTTGGAACACCTATCCTGGGACACACTGTAGGTAAGGTTTTTAAGAAATCATGAATGTGGCTATATTATTGATAATATAATTATATCTCATGGGCTATATACCTCCTACAAATTTTCTCGTTTACACTTTTCTCATATTTTTAGGTATGTTTGATACTTACAGTTTGGTAATTTTTTGCGACACTCTTAAGATACGTTATTTTTAAGTTTATAAAAACAAGTTATTTAATTATATATACTGGTTCTGGTTGATTTTAAGTTAATTTTATTGTAACGTTTTTAATCTATTTAGTTACTATAGAGTTCAATTTGCCATTTAAGTGTTTAGTTTATATTTATGATATATTTTATTTTTTCTAAACTTCGAGCCAGTTGTGTCGGTTTCACGTCAAAAACTTATTTAAACAAAACATGTTTAACATAACATTAATAAAGCTGAAAGTCGAAAAACGGCATTAATTTTAAAATAATTGTAGTTTTTCCGTACTCGATTTATATTAAGTTATAAACGATTTTTTTGTATGATTCAAAGAAGTTTTTCTACATAAATTCTAAAAAAATGTACCTGAAATATTACTTAAACACTAAAATGGTAGAGGCAAAGTCAAACAAGAATATTCTTTAGCTATGCATGATGCATTTTTTTAATTATAGATTTTTCAGAAAATGTAATTTTTTTAACAATAACAGAATTTTTCCAGATGAATTGTATAAAAGCTCGTTTAGGATAAAATCTCTTTTTAAATAAATTAATATATGTGAATTTTTTTTAATTAAGCTAAATAAAATTTTATAACAAATAAAAAATGATAAAATGTTTTTAATTGCTATAGAATATTTTATCAAGACTATAAGAAATAGTTTAAAGTTTCTATAAACCGAAATTTATTGTTTAAATGGGTTAAGTTTTTAGCTCTACATGAGTAGGAATATTTTTTTATAAGGATTGATTCAAAACCTATTCCTAATAATTTAATGAAATTCTTAATATGCTACCAGAAACTTCATAACGCTTTTAAAATGTAGTATTGTTTTTGTAAATCTCTATAATTGGAAAAATTGCTTAAAAATCTTAGCACTAGCAGATTTACTTTTTAAATATTCTTTTATATTAAGAATAAATATCCTATATCCCTTCAGCTCTAAATATTGCCCTCTGAATTGTAGGCCTATTGTATAAGTTCACAGGGTTCACCTGCTTACAACATCCGAAGTAAGTTGAGGAGCCTTTGTATAAAAATATTTGTATTTTTATTTTAGTCGTTAAATTTTTAGAAATATGTTCTGAATCACTAAGAAATTCTTTTGGAAAAGACATTTTGAGGGTTATATGAACTTATTTGTTGTTGTTATATTATATTTTTCAGCAAGACCTAATTTTAAGATAGATACATATGAAGGGTCGCGGCGAATATTGATCAGAGTCCAGCTAGCATAATTTGTTAGTATTTGCATTTTAATATTTTAAGTCGAATATTGTTAATTTAGATATTTAAGATAAAACAAAAAAAAAAAAATATATATATATATATATATATATATATATATATATATATATATACATACATATATATATAAATATATATATATATATATATATATATATATATATATATATATATATATATATATATATATATGTATATTTTATCTAATAAAAGTTAAAACCTAATGTCGCAAAAATTCGACCAATATGGACTAATCTTTTATTCCCGTCTGCGCGTGGAACATGAGCGTTTTTAGGCGGCACGTTGTATCTTTAATTGTTGTTTTTTCGAGGAAACGAACTTTTTTCGTAATTATCAATAGTTGTATTATATTAAGTAGTAGCTATTTAAAGGTACTATTACTTTAATTTTGGCAAAAAATGGACTCTGATCGTTATTCGCCGCGACTGTTCATACATATACACATATTTTTATGTTGTCTTTTCTAAATTTCTACTTGCACTTAGTGATAGTGAATGGTAAATTTTAGCTGCATTTGAGTAAAATAAATGGGAGGTTTAAAAATTACGAAGTAGTTACTCTTGGCGGCCATTTTTTACCCATCTATATATACAGGGTGACCTATAAAAGAGATATGACGTTTGAATTATTTTATTACTTTTTATTTTTAATTATTTTACTTACCCAAGTACAGTTCAATATTTTCTTTTATTTAAATAAGAACAGTATGCAAAAAAAATTTACTGGCGTCATATTTTTCCTACTGAATTTTTTGTTTATATACATTATGAAAATGGCCAAAATACCGTAAGAATTGAAAGGTTTCAGACCACTAAGAGGTCAGACACAAGTCATACTCGTAGACAATGATTTAAAAAATGTTTTCTCGTCTATTTTAACCAGCTGTGGAAAAAGTTACCTTTAGAGAATTTACTTTTTCCATTTTTTTGTTGTTGTTTTTTTATCAAAATAAGCATTTCTGTTCATTATATATTTTGTAACGAAGTAGTTGGACAATCAAATAATCGCTTACAGCACAATATAAACTTAAATACCAATAATACTGTAATTTGCAGCAACATCTAAAGCAACTAATCAATTGTATACCAAGTCTAGTTAAGTTCACATTTTGCGAGGCAAAGCCATTTCAGTTTATTTTCTTCTTATATTAATTTTTTTTTACTGAATTAGTATTTTTTATAGCTGTATTAGCTAGTATCTTAAAACTAGATTTTTTTTTAATACAAAACGGTATTTTTGACACCAATACAAACCTTTAACTACTTCGTTTTACCAAAAATGTCCACTTTTCGGGTATATTGCTTTATTTACATCTATACATATAGAAAAAAAATCTAATAATATCTTCCAATGAGTTAAGATTTAATTTCTAAGCTATTATTATCGCGTGCTGTGATATAACATCATTATCACCACATGTTGTCTGCTATATCACGAAGTGGCGTATCTCAAAAAATTGAAAAATTGACTAGAGCCATTGATTTATTTTAGGATAAGTTGTATCAATACCAGAGCCGATATAATTATTAAAAAAAAAGTGGCTCCTTAATATTACGAATTGGCACAAGTTGAATTTTGATAGCTTTAAAGTTTTAGAATAGGATACTTAACTTATTTTATTTACCAAGAAAAAAGTCGCTTAAAAAAATACCTAAAAAGCACTCTTCTGAAATTGAAAAAATGAGATACCCTACTTCGTGATATTGACCACTATGTATGATATTATTAATGCTCATCTCTAACTGTCTTATAGAAAGGAAGAGAGATAGAACATTTAAAAATTTGTTGTTGTTCCACCACAAAAAATGTTTATAATAATTTTAGGTCAAGTTTTGTGCAATAGTAAGAATTATAGGCCTGTAACACAGCTAAAAACCTACACTAAGAAGATATCACTTGAGTTTTATGTTAAAATAATTAAAATAAACATCACTATGCTTTACCACACAGTAAGACACAAAATGGAATAAATTGTGCAGACTTTGCTAAGAAATAATAAATTTAGCCTTTGTTATTATGTTTTACGGCCAAATTTAATCCTTTATACACTGCCTACAATTTTACAAATAACAAATAAGTCACACTTTAATTTTGCCATTGTATAATTGTTTACAAATTTATTTTTTATAATAAATCATGTATCTTTGGAAAGGTAGTGTAGTAAAAAAATGTATACTTTTTATTTTAAATATTGTTAAAAGACCAAAAAAATGTTAAGCTTCTTAACAAGTAATATATGCTTTTTTTATACATGTGTTTATTTTTTAACAATTTTAGAAAAGGACGGTTTTGGTAATTGTTTACTTATCGGACACCAGCTAGTCCGTTAGTTTAGTTTTTTTATTCAAGATTGATGATGAATATCTTGAGAACAAAACGTTGCCGACTAAATTTTTTTCTGATTTGTATTTAGCGCCCCAAAAACCCCATGTGTTTAGCCCTTTTTTGCTCTTCAGTATTCATAAATATTCAGTATTCAAATATGTACTTTTTTTGTACGTATTCGAAAACTTTTTATACAGTAGTCGTATTCAAATACCGAATTTTAGTATTTGACCCAACTCTGTAAAGGGGTAAGTCGGAGCTACATTAGTTTGAAAGGGTAAGTCGGCGGCATATGTGTGCCTAGGGATGGCAACTATATATCGATTATTTTCAAATATCGATATGTCGGAAATCAAATATCAATATTCTTAATCGATATTTAACTTCTTGATATATCTATTCAAATATATTCGATATTGGTGGTAAATGAGACAAAATTAAAAAGCATTTTTTTTTTACTTAAATTTTTAAAACTGTCAAAAATGTTGTACAATAAAAAAAAAATAGGTATAAAGGTAATTTTTTTATTATGCCGTATTAATTTCCCAAATACCTGCTAAGAAAAAAATCAAAAACAAATTATTATGTTATATAACATAATTTATCGATATTATTTCCCTCTAAAATCGATACATATATTCTTCGATATATCGAATAATCGATATTAGCCAAAACGATATTTATCGGTATCGATATATCGATGTTTTCTTAAAGTTTGACATCCCTAGGTATGCCCCGCTAATTTTGCCCAGTTTGGCCGTTAGAAGTAGAATGCGTGTGGATCAGTGCAGTGGTACACAGTGGCGTAGCTACTATGGGGCGAGCGGGCAGAGAACCGGGGCCCGCAAGCTCAGGGGGCCCCTCGGACTCTGACTTACTAAATAGAAATAATAAAAGTAGTTAAAAATTATTTTAAACTCCACAATAAACCAGAATTGTAAGGAGGTCAAGACTCACTTTTTCTATTTCTAATCGTGTACTTTGCCCTTTTTCACTTTTTGTCCTTGCTTACGTAGCTACGCCACTGTTTGCCACCCACTTACAGCAATAACTAAATAAGAAGAAAATTTTTTGTATAAAACTTCCATAGTTTTTTATTATCTTTTCAGCATAACAAAAGAAACGAATATCAAAATGTTAGAAAAAATGAAGAGGTAAACTTTTTTTTAGAAGGAAAACACCTAATATTATATCACAATTAAAAAGGCCTTTAAAAAGCTTTCAAAAATACCACATTTGTTATTAGTTTGGGAAATATGGCCATTTAAATCCGAAGTATAGAAGATAGAATTTTCATTATATCTAGAGGTCTAAGCTGGAAGTACTTTTATGTGACGTATGAAGATAAAAGGTCATTCGACGTATGTATACTATGTATAGTATACCTGGTGCCCGCGAGATTACTAGCCAGCCTGTTATTTTCTTGAGAAGTCTCTCACAATTTTTAAATTTTGGTCGAATGTATGGTTGGATAGGATGCAGATTTTTAATGTTTCAGATTTTATGTGGAACATCCGGTTTAACCGGAAGTGCTCTTAACTTTGCTATTTTAAATAAAACACCCTATAAATTTTTAAAAAATCAATTCTACGGGAGATTCCAAGAAAATACATGTACAACATGTTATACCTACCTTTATTAGCCATTTTTATTGATTCGTTAAAAACAAATAATGAAAGAAAAGGTCTAATGCGATTTTTTATACATGTTTAATAAAGCTTACACCCTATACACCGTAAAAATAAAATTTCGGGTTTTACCGGAAGTGCTACAGAAATTGAATTTCGACAGTAAAGAACTTCAATAATTTAAATGGAAACATGAAACCATTACCTTAAGCCTTAAACTTAAACTTAACTCGTATTTCTTAATCTTTTTCGTTAATTATATCATATCTCCAAACCTAGTTTTTAAGTTATTGATAGTGAAACGTTGAAATCATACTTTCTTCACTATTTTCAAGAGCTAGCCTAGCGTCTTGGTATTAATATCTTAAAAACTATTAGGTTTAAAGAAAAAGATAATTAACAAAAAGATTAAGAAATAGGTTTAAAGTTTAAATTTAAAACATAAGATAGTGGTTCTATTTTAACTATTGAAGTTCTTTACTGCCGAAAGTAAATTTCTGTGGCACGTATTTTTACGGTAGTAGGATATAGGGTTCATTAAATATGTCTAAAAATGCATTAGCACTTTTCTATCATTTGTTTTTAACAAATCGATAAAAATGGCGATTACCATGACATTTTCGATCGCCATTTTCCCAAAAACTAATTAAGATAGGTATAACATGTGGTACATGTATTTTCTTGAAATTATTTGTAAAAATTATTTTTAGAAAATATATAGGATGTTTTATTTAAAATAGCACGTTGGGAGTACTTTCGGTTAAACCGGATATTCCACATAAAATATAAAAAATCAGAATACTGCATCCTATCCAACCATGTATAAGACCATAATTTTAAAATCGTGTAACACTTTTTAAAAACTGACAGGCTTGCTAGTAATTTCGTCGGCACCCAGTATAGTGGAAATTACATCTATTTTTTAGATTTAAGTCGCCATATTTACGAAACTATTAAAGATAGATATATTAAAGGGAGTATTTCTAAAAGTCTTGTAAATACTTTCTAACTGGTAACATAATATACAGAGTGCTCCATTTAAAAAAGTTAACCATTTTTATTTTCTTATTTTCTTTATGATTATTATTTGTTTTTTTTTGGTTATGCTTAAAAGTTGAAAAAAACCATGAACCTTTATTTATACAAGAAGTTTTTTTACTTTCTTTTTATAGTTATCGTTGTGAGTCGATGGCAAAACATAAATAAAACCCTGTACATAATCAAGAACGAGATATAAAACGCATTTTTTCTACTTTAGTCGAAGGAACGGAGAAATGGGCTGTAAACTTATTTCCCTTTACTTCTACTATCAGGGCCGGATTTAGAAGTGTGGGTGCACCGGTGCCATGAGCCTGTGGGGGCCCCCTCAAAGTAAAACCGAATGGATTTTATACCCAAAAAAATTGAAGAGCAAAAAAAAGTCCTCATCAATAGATAAGTTATGAGAATTTTTACCAAAAAAAGGCAGGGTCGTATTATCCATTAGGCTGACTAGGCTGCAGCCTAGGTCGCCATGAAAAAATAGGCGCCAGACAGGGGAGTAATAGGCGCTTGACAGGAGAGTTTTCAAAAAGTTTTAGGTGACTAATTTGGGTAGTTTTTCTTTTGTTGTTGGTAATCAAATTTTATTTCGGGTGGTGAAGTAACGCAGTAAGGCGCGCGCCTGGCACTCAAAATGTGCGCTACGTAGGAGAGAACCATTTTTTTTTCTTTGCTCTTCAAAAATTTTTCTGGTGGAAAATAGGCGCTTCGGGAATTCTAGCCTCAAACAGTTATTACGGCCCTGAGTTTCGGTCGATGGACCCTTCTAAACTTACAGGTCATCTTACCAAAACAAAAACCCTCAAAAACTAGTGAAAAATAAAAGAAAATGCATTCTGTTTTAGTATATCGGATATCCAGTGGTGCAGCTACTATGGGGCTAGGCAGGGGCAGTGCCCCGTGGCCCTCAAGCATAGAGGGCGCCCCTGGAGTTATAAAAATGGGCTCTCGGGCCAAGTACAGGAATACTAAAAACAAATGCGATGGAAAATAAAAAGGACATTTTTTGCGCTTCAAATTATGTACAAATTTTTTAGGGGCCCCACTTTACTTTTTGGTTATTTTCTAGAAACCTGCGGCAACTGCGATTTATCTTCAGCATAACAAAATTTGGTATACGGGGTTTTTGATTCGCTGATCACGAATCTGAAAGAATTTTTGGCGGAAACGTTTCGTTCTTGAGATATTCATCATCAGACACGAAATTTAACTTGGTCCTATTTTTACAATATTTCCCCTTCTTTTTGCACACGATTCTTAATTTAAAGCTAAAGTGGCACACAATATTTGATTTTCACCTTTTAAAACCCCGTTTTTTTACGTATTTTACATTATTTTTGCATTAAATTGCATAGCTATACTTTGAATCATTTCAATCCCAGTGTGCCATGAAGCCCTATGTGTATGTATGGTTGCCGCATTTTCAAATAAAAGCCACGCAATTTAATGCAAAAATAATGTAAAAACGTAAAAACACGAGGTTTTAAAAGGTGAAAATCAAATATTTTGTGACACTTTAGCTTATAATATAGTATATTAAATCAAGAATTGCGCACAAAGAAGGGGGAATATAGTGAAAAATAAGCTTAGTTCAAATTTGAACTTTGATGATGAATATCTCGAGAACGAGACGTTTCCGCCAAAATTTTATTATCTTTTCAGCATAACAAAAATTTGGTATACGTGGGGTTTTTGATTCGCTGATCACGAATCTGAAAGAATTTTTGGCGGAAACGTTTCGTTCTTGAGATATTCATCATCAGACACGAAATTTAACTTGGTCCTATTTTTACAATATTTCCCCTTCTTCTTGCACACGATTCTTAATTTAAAGCTAAAGTGGCACACAATATTTGATTTTCACCTTTTAAAACCCCGTTTTTTACGTATTTTACATTATTTTTGCATTAAATTGCATAGCTATACTTTGAATCATTTCAATCCCAGTGTGCCATGAAGCCCTATGTGTATGTATGGTTGCCGCATTTTCAAATAAAAGCCACGCAATTTGATGCAAAAATAATGTAAAAACGTAAAAAAACGAGGTTTTAAAAGGTGAAAATCAAATATTTTGTGACACTTTAGCTTATAATATAGTATATTAAATCAAGAATTGCGTGCAAAAGAAGGGGAATATAGTGAAAATAAGCTTAGTTCAAATTTGAACTTTGATGATGAATATCTCGAGAACGAAACGTTTCCGCCAAAAATTTTTCAGATTCGTGATCAGCGCCCCAAAAACCCCCGTATACCAAATTTCGTTAAAATCGGAGTAGCCGCAGGTTTCTAGAAAATTACCTACTTTCTTGCCCCAGCGAGGGCCCCTGTTGCCTTCAGCCTACGCCACTGGTGGTAGTGGTGCACCATGAATTTGTTGGTGTATACACGAACGTTAGTTATCTAATTTGGCTCACCTAGTACAGTTCTGTTAAATCTTTCTTGACTCTCCCAGTAAAATCGTGGTAAATCGTCTCTGAAAGCGCGCGTTTCATGTTCACGTGACAAGTACAAACATGTACTTGAAATTGCGGTGGGGTGACAACGTTGTCTAATTGAACAATTAAGACTCAGTAATGACTGAAATATTTCTAAAAATTTATTAAAAAAACCTGCTTTCTTCCCATAAATACTTTTTGTTATATGCAAAATTTTAAATTATGTTAATTAAATTATATTAAACATCGCCACCTATGTCAAATTGTCAAAGCAACACAAAAAATATTTTGTTAATTTTCCGCTGCTTTTAACTAGAAATATGGCAACCGCGCAACCACATTTGGCTTGATTAGGGGTAAACCGGTGGGGGAGAAGACCTGTCAGTTTCTTTTTAGCGAATGTCGTGTTTTGTGCTTGCTGGTGGAAGGTTGATCAAAATTTTCGTGAAAAGTTCGCAAAGAAACTCGAAAAAAGCAAAAAAGCACTGACAACTGCAGATTAGACAAGGGAATACCCGCATTAGCTCGGAATAAAACAACATTACGGTTTAGAACCCGTAATAATAAGGAAAATATCTAAAAATGAACGCGGACGATTATGAAACTCTTCCCACTGACAATGTTGGAACGCATATGATTGCAGGTGCAATTGCCGGCATTATGGAACATTGCGTAATGTACCCCTTGGATTCTGTAAAAGTAAGTACCTAAAAGAATCCCAACTTATGGGTTCTTTCATTCCACCTCACTAAAAATATGGGACTAGTGACACCACAAGTTTAAGGTTATGTTACTCAAGGGAAAACGTTAAATGTTGGCTAATTGAATATATTTTCTTTAATTGAGCTCATTTTAGGTCACTAATGCTATTTGTAGAATGGTTAAGCATCAGTATGCTCAAATAAATTATTGATGTTATACTTTTGAGTTCAAGGCTGTTTGGTATTGTTGAACTTTAATATCCATAAATATTTATTTTTCGTTTTAATCTAGATTAGAGATTCTTGCAGCGGCATTTGGGCAGTTTTTATTTCATTGGTATAGATATTTCCCCAAAAGCTTTAATTGAAACTCATTGATTGAAACTAAGACGCTTTGAGGTTATGTCACTTCCCAGTCCAATGGTGAATGAAGTAGGGCAGGCTTTTTCGCCTTAAAACAGATATTTCTGATATTAAAGAAACCATAATACCTATATTTTATACTATGGTGACAATGTAACAAAGTACATAAAATTAGGGTTGCCACCTTTTATTGTCAATGACCGGTAGCTAGTCATCTACAAAAAGGGAATTATGGAAAAGGGATAGAACTAAAAGTGTTATAAGAAATTTTTACATTTTTACCGAGGAAGTTCAATGTTCCAAAGAAAGGGGGGAGATGCTGAGCTATAAAAGTAGATAATTTTTCCTTGCAATTAAACATGTCTTATTTACACATATCGCATCAGTGGTGTGCCGTGGATTACGGGCATGGGTGAAGTTGCATTTGTGAGGCCCTTTAAGTGACAAAACCTAAAACCTTACCCCAAAAATAATTTAATGGGTGTTTTTGCCCATACTGTGCAACTACTTATATTATGTATAAATTATAATACAAATCATTTTATCTATATTAACCCCATTTCTTCGGAGGGGGAAATAACCTCCCCGGTCACCCCAGGCTGGTGTTTAATTTAATTATTATTACTTTTATAAGCTTTCTAAAGTGTTTTTTTTCTTCTTTTATCAAAAATTTTGTTAGCTGCTTGCAAGACACTTTAATTAAATTTATCACCTAGTCCCGCTTATAATATTTCTATCCTTATTTGGTTCTGATCTATCCGTCTGTCCAAAGATTTGATGTTATATTGAAAATTCTTTTTAGGATAGTAACCAGAAGAGTTTACATTTTAGCCCTGGCCACCTCGTTAGTCAAAGTTTAAAGATATCATTTGTTTTTTTATCATAACTTTTGGCTTTTTATTTCAGCACTGTTTAACCGGGAGAAATTACTGTTTGTCCGGGAGTCGAGAGAAAGAGTGCCGCAACCGGGAGAGGTGGCAACCCTACATAAAATATGTAGACTAAAGGTACGCGCAAAAACGTTGGCATTGGACGGCCGGTACGGATCGGAAAAATAGTTTTAGTGAAATTAAATGAAGCAGTGCACCTACGTGCAGACGGTTGGCACCGGATTTAAAGAATCCCGCGAGAATATAGCAACTTTAATTAAAATCTCTGAAATTGCGATATTTGATAAGAATTTAAGCCGATTCCTACCGGAGGTGATAACTTTTAATATTTACCTATAACTTGCATGTGCATGTAAGTGTGTTTAATTTCACTAAAACAATTTTTTCCGTTTCGTACCGTCCGCCCGATGGCGAGGTATGTGCGCCTACCTTAATGCCTGACACTTTTGGCATTTACTTGACAGCAATATGTTTTAAATGGGCAGGTTAAACCACCAGTTAAGTTCAACTCATCCTAAACTGAACTTGCAATTGTAAAACTAACCAATATCTGTAGTCAGTTTTTTGTGCGAACACAAAGGCATTCGATGTGTTAAAAGTTTAATAAGATTTTCATTTGACAAAACTATTTCAGTCAAGGTTTTACAGCATACTGGACACAGTCAATTGACCTTTTATGCACTTACAGATCTGTAACTGTTACTATTTACCTGACATTTTTTTTTCTTTTTGTGGTGTCTCTAAATTTTAAATTTCTTTTTTTTTAGACAAGAATGCAGTCTCTAGCTACATCAGGAACAGACGGAATAGGTGATACACTTATTAAAATGGTGAGACAAGAAGGTCTCTTACGGCCAATAAGGGGAATGGGAGCAATGGTCATGGGGGCAGGGCCCTCACATGCCCTATATTTCAGCTCCTATGAGCATTTAAAAGAAAAATTCACAGAAATGGTACCCAGTGTAAGATATCATACATTGTGTTATGGTAAGTACCTAATATGATTATTAAGTTTATAATATCTACTGGTTTTTGCAAGGTTGAAACCAACCTTTTAGGTACATATTTATTTACTGCAGCTGTCGCAGGTGGCATCCTTAACCTGGATAGACTATGGCGGTATTTGCCTTACCGGTCCACACAGTAAGGCAAGTAATATAGTGATTGTTTCAGGTTTAAAATGCTGTCCACAGCAGCACTAGTAAATGAGAAGCTTTTATATACAGTGAGTCTACTTAAGTTCATTGTATTAGGTTTTTTGACAAATTAATAGTTTCAGATTCTTTCATCAAAGGATTAGATAAAGGACCATATACAATTCAAATTCAAATTCAAAACATGCTTTATTGTCTAAGATGAAATCGTGTTGACAAAGCTAATATAAAGTATTGGTAATCCTATATAAATAAAATATGTTTAATAATAAATTACAATAAGTTACAAGTCCATACATAAAATAATTATACTAAACTACAATGCACTTTTTTTAAAAACAGACCAATATTAAAATAAAAACAAAAATAAAGTAAAAAAGCTATAAACAAAATTCAACATGGCGATACAACAAGTCAAATGAATTAATAAAATATAAAACAAACATTAGCAATGACGAACAATTTAAAATAAATACAGATATAAAACATTAAATAGCAACCAAGAACATAAAATCCAGCTTCTGTCAAGAAAAGTTTAAAATAAATCATAATAGATATAATTTAAAAAAATACAAAAAAATCTAAAAAAAATAGCTAAATTGAACTTAATGTAAGACTAATACTTTTTGATACCTACAGACGGTCGCTAAAATACTCAGCCAAAGAATAATATGCCCTGTTCAGTAATATCGACTTAACCTCCCTTTTAAATTTATTTATTGGCTTTAATATTCTTATAGCCATTGGCAGATGATTAAATATTTTCTTTGAATCATAAAAGAGGGATGATTTGATTAAACTCGAGCGTGGGATTGGTAAAGGCAATACTCCCACCTGACGAGTATTATAAGAATGAACTGCATCTGTTGAGGCTCCAAATTTTTTATACATTAATAAAACCGTCTCTAGTATAAATAATGAAGTTAAAGTTAATATTCAATGCTTTACAAATAAAGGTTTACAGGACTCTCTAGGACTAGCTCTACACATGTTTCGTAAAGCTCGCTTCTGTAGCACAAAAATAGAGTTGATCAAGTACTGGCTGCAGTTTCCCCAAAAGCTATTCCATACCTTAGGTGGGACTCTATAAGAGAGAAATATACCAACCTTGCAACATTGATATTTAATTCGCGAGAAACCACTCTTACAACAAAGCACCCAGATGCTAATTTTTTAGAAAGATTAAAAATGTGTTGCTTAAAATTTAATTTATTTTCGATGTATATTCCTAGACATTTTACTTCGGGACAGTTTACAATTACACTGTTGTCAATGCAAACATCAGCCATGGCACCATTAAAATGCAGTATATTAGTCTTAGATATATTAAATGACAATCGGTTAGCGTCACACCACAATTTTACCCTTTCAAGGTCCTCGCTGATAATTTTATTTAATTCATGGCTACTGCTATTGTGCCACAAAATGGTAGTGTCATCTGCAAATAATGTGAAACGTCCTCTTACATTTAAAAATGCTATATCATTTATATATAGTAGAAATAATATAGGCCCCAGTACAGAACCCTGAGGAACACCAGCAGTGACAACTAGTTCATCTGATTCAGAACCATAAATGCTAACCTTTTGGGTTCGTCCACTTAAATATGACCTGAACCAAGAAAGAGAATTACCCCTGAAACCATACATCTCAAGTTTCCGCAGCAGAATTTCGTGGTCAACACTACAAAACCGCCGCGGTACCTCTCTGTCATTTAAACGTAGATATAGACTGTCAAGAAAGGAAAATACCGCATCACCCGTATCACAACTATCTTGAAAAGCAAATTGGAAGAGATTCAGTATATTATTTTTTTTAAGAAAAGTTTTAACCCGTTTATTCATTAGCTTTTCAATAATTTTTGCCTGCGTAGGCATCTTTGCTATTGGACGAAAATTAGAAGGAGACCCCACGTCGCCATTCTTGTGAATAGGAATTACAACTGAGGCTTTCAATGATTCAGGAAAAATCCCTTTGAAAAAGAAACATTAATGGCATTGGCCATTGCAGTTAACGCGGTGTCTGGTAGGTGCTGGTAAATTTTAACTGATATACCATCGCATCCGGCTGCCTTTTTATTTTTTATTTCAGAAAATATTTCTTTAATTTCATTTACATTAGTAGGCAATAAAAAAAATGAATCCGAAATAGAAACGTGTTTTAAATAATCTAGTGGATTGGTAAAAGGAGTTATATTTTTTGCAAGATTAGCCGCTATAGTGCAGAAAAAATTATTAAACTCGTTTGGAGATAAAGAAATTTGTTTACCAGTTCTGCTATTTTTTCCTCGAAGTTCGTTAACGACTTTCCAACTTTCCTTTTGTTTATTATGCGACCTTGCAAATCGGTTTTCATAATAGGAGTTTTTAGCTACTTGAATGGTTCTTCTGTAAATATTACGGTATTTATTAAAATAACTGATAAAAAAGTGTTATTTATGTGAAACTTACGAGCACTATGTAAAAATCTTAAATTCTTACCTGAAGTTCTAATACCCTTGGATATCCATGGTTTCCTACTTTTTCTTAATAACCCTGACAGGGAAAGAGTCATTAAAGATCCTTATTATTAGAGCATGGAACACTTCAAGGGGATCCTCAGCTCTTAATATACTTAACCAATCAACACTTAAGCAAACGTTGTGAAACCTAGTAAAATTCTTTTTAGAGAAAATTCTCCCTTGTCTTTTTGGTAATCCCTGTTGATGCATTTCCCAAGGCATCAAACAAAAAACAGCTTCATGGTCAGAAAGCCCAGCGTTCAAGACACTACAAGAGACGTTATCCACGCCTGAACATACATAGTCCAAAATGGACGACGAAACATTAGTCACTCTAGTTGGAGAATGTACATGCATATTTAAGTTGTGTGACTAACAGGTTCTGCAGCTCAAACGTGTATGGATTGTCCCTATTGTCATAATTTATATTAAAATCACCGGTCAAAACTACATTAAATTTAGGGCTAAGTTCCAACAATAAAACTTCTAGCCTTTCCAAAAATATACGCTCACTACACAGGGGTGGACGATATATACATATTACATATAAGTTTAATTTATTGCAGAAGCAGATTGAAAATTCAAACTCCTTCTCTACAAGCATCTCATTATATTTAGAAACATTAGAAAAATTAAACTGTTGTAAAAAACATTTTTTAATTAAAATCATCGTTTCCCCGCGATGAGAACTTAATCTACTGTAACATGATACAATTTCATAATTTTCTAGATATACCGATTCGCTTGCCTTAAGCCAATGCTCCGTTAAAAAAATTAAATCAGGATTATTACAACTTTCCAGAAATTACTAAATTCATCTACTTTATTCTGTATGGACTGTATATTCAAAAGAATTAAAGAAATATGTCTGTCTCTTATCCTAAAAAATCACCGTCCCTCTCTTGAATAGGTATTTCATGTTCAGATCCAACACTGCCTCGGTTCTGAGATAAACAGGTTATTCTTGTGGTTGCATTAAGATCAACATGGTTGTACTATTAAAACTTGATATAGTACATGATATTTTAAATTCTCTGCAATTACTTTAAATTTGGACTCTCTTAATGAATACAGGGTTTGCATATTATTAGGGTGAAAATAAACTTATTTTCTATAATCATATGTCTTATAATGCACCTCCTCCAAGCTACACTTAGTAAAAAAAATGAATTTTTTGTATATTTTAGGCAATGTAGTTATTTTTTGACCTAAAAGAGGTAAAAACCCAATAGAATAGAATAGAATAGAAAACTTCTCACCAGTCTTGTTGTTTAAGAGAGTTCAAAACCATATTCTAGTTCACTTCTGAAAAAAACCTTTTATAGTATGGTTTGAATGGTTCAGGTTTTTTGGACTTAAAAATAACGTTTTAAGCAGTGTGATCCGATATAAATGTATTCAAGACATAACTACTTAAATTACTTATTGGAATATTACAAAAATATTATCTATACAACTTTTTGATGATATTGTTACGGACATTAAAAATAAGTGTTAGTTTATAGAATTGTATAAAGTTAGGACCTTTTAATTTAGTTTGTTAATTTATTTAAATAATTTACCTTAATTTTTCCAAGTTCTTTCATCACTTTCGAAGGTTTCCGAAAACGCCCGAATTATCCATTAATAACTTTTATGCCATCATGTACTATGGAATTTTCACGATATTTCTCGAATATTCTAGATCATTCTTTACTCTTCCACCATACTATAAAAGGGCGACGGGAAACCTCGGATCAGTTAGTATAAATTCGACTTTTGTGTTGTAAACTTCGAGACATTGACAAGAGTAGATTTTGTCGTTGTAACCATAGTTACGTTCCATTGTTAATAAAGGTATAAAAACGAAGACACGTGTTTTTATACGAGGTGTTTTGGAACAATATAGTAATCCGGGTATTTTCTAAAATGGTATGATGCATGTGAAATGAATTCATAATTGATAAGAAATCTATTTTATTATTGTTATTTTCTATAAGTTCAATATTAAAATCACCAGCCATAAATACCTTTTTAGTTTCATTCACTATACGCACAAACAAGTCATCCAGTTTTTGAAAAAATAAGTTTATGTCTCCAGTAGGAGGTCTATATATTGAAATAACAATAATTTGCTCACCTTCCAGATCACACTCCACACACGCACACTCAAAGTGCCCTTTGACTGAAAGTGAATTAATTTGTTTTCTATTCCTTATTTTAATGTCTTGCTGTATATAAATTGCTGCTCCTCCATACCAATGCCAATTTAAAATTGTTCAAAGCAGGCAATTTTAGCTGTTTCGAATTTTTCCAATGCTCAGTGATACAAAGAAACCTTCATTCTGGATGCTCTTGCAGCATGTCATTTAGCCTGTCGACGCAGTTTCCAATAGATTGAACGTTTTGATGGATTATTCTGCATAATTTATCCTCAGACCTATTTTTATTTTTGCTGGTGTCAGTAGTTCTAGTGCACTGGGTTTCGTTGTTGCTTATTTCTCCGCTAAAAATATTCTGGGGTAGAATAATTCGTTCGCTGCTGTATTCTTTGAATTCTTTGCACATATACTGGGCACAAGAGATCTTGGGCTGAATGATTTCCTTTAGGTAATTTAGCTTGTTTGCAGTTAGGGCAGTCAAAACTATCAACAGTACATTGAGTAGCGTTATGGGTACCTCCACATTTATGACAACATTCATCTGTAACACAGTGTTTGGCCACATGACCAAATAAACAACATTTAAAACATAGTGCCACATTAGTGTATTCTATTACATATGCTGGACAAAGGTCAAACACTAATTTATTATTTCTTATAAGCCACTTAAATACGGTCGGAGATGTTTGGAATATCCAGTTTTCCTTTGTAATGTTTTTACATCCTCTTCTTGTGATATATTTAAATTGTTTTTCAACGTCCTGACCGAAAGTATTAATTATATCGGGATTATCAGTAATAAATTCTTTTAAAAATATATCAGGGGTGTAACCTTTGAGAATCCCAGTAATCATTACCTTTGTATCTAGATTGAAAGTATCTTTGATTTCAAGATTTGTATTGTTTGTTGCGAGAGTTTTTTTATTTTCTGTTGTTGAGTGGCATCGCTGCACTCCACTACAACAGTTCCACTTTGCATAGGCCGAATTCTTTTGATATTCCCCTCCATATTATTAGCCCTAAGATTCTGTTTTAATTCCTGCAGAACTATTCTGGGATCATTTTGACCCTTAATTTTTATCAATGTTTCATGCTTTCTGGGTTGTGAGGGAGGAGTTTTCCATTCTGTGGTAGTTGAGCTTGAAGTTGGATTGTTGCTGGCTGGAACACGTCTTATTACCTCACTGAATAAAGTTCTTTCTTTTCTTTGGTGCTGGGGCGTGTTCATCTCACTTGGTACAGTTTTTGTATTTAATGCGAGATCTTTTATTTTAGTATTAAGTTCTAAATTGTTTTTTCAACTTGACCTATCCTAAATGCTAGGGTTGTTACATGTTTATGCACTGTAAATAAATCACAAGTGCTTTTTCTAGCTTCATCTAGCGGCATTAAATCAATATTCTTTTGTAATCGTTCGAGAGAATCTAGAATTTCATTTAAAGTATCTTCTGTAGAGTTAATAGTAATACTACAAGATTTTTCTTGAGCATCACCACTTCCTACCCAAGACTTTGTATTCGGCTTTTTAATTTTGTTTCTTTCTAAAATTGTTGGATAATAAAGGGAATTAATTTTTCTTTTGTTGTTTTTTTTAATATGGTTTTGTTATTTTCCTTAAAATTTATTATTCATTCAGGTTATTTTTTTTACATACTTCTTTATATGTACTACATTTTTTTAATGTCATTAATTTCTAGTACTCATTGTGAACAAAGTGTAGATTTTCCAAAAAGTAATGAAAACAAAATAACAACAATGACAGAAACACTGTGGTTATTTAACACAAATTAATTAACAATGTAAATAAATATTACTAAAACAAGCAGTCTCAGCCTACTATATTGTTTTTTGCTTGATTGTTAATTGCTCCCCTTCCATTCAACGGTGTTTTTGTTGAAAATCGTTAATTGTCAGGTCAGGTCAAAACCGGGGTACTTCTGTGGGCAATTTGCTGGGGTGGTTTAATTTTTAAAAGTTGGGGTTTTTCCTTTATAAACATAAACAAAGTAAGTACAGTACATAAAATAACAGGGGTGTGTAAATGTTTGTGAGATTTGATGCAAAAAGTAGCCATAGTTCAAAATAATATTTTTTTATGTAACTTATATGACTGTGCATACATGTTTATTGAAAAGAAGTCTTATTTTGACATTAAAAATACACCCCTAAAATATTGGTTCTAAATTTTAGAATACTATGTACCTATGCTCCTTATTTTAAATTGGCATACTTATATCTTTGAAAATTTAAAAAGAAAATGGCTATCCTTGAAATAGGCTTAATTGTGTTAAAATATTGGTTTTACGAAATTTATGAGGTTTTTATCTATTTTGCTGAGGTGCCTGAATTTTGTTTTAGTTAAAATCATATTTTGATAACCCATAATCTTATTTATTAAAATTTGTTTTTTAATATATTTTATATGTATACAATAAAATAAAATCATTTTATTTAACCCAATTATTAAAATAAACCGTTTTTTCTCATCAACATTGTATTAGATACTTTTCAAAGTAAAGTGCCTAATGGTTTATATTTTTACATACATTACATATATCATTATCAGAAAAAAATATTTAATTTATTTTTATTGTTATGTTCTGTATATTATGACGTTGTTTATAAAAAGTAAACCTGTATAAGTTTATATTGTAAATTTACTAAACATACCATGTTATGTAATCAGCAATGCGGCACCGCGATAGTTGTGTTAGGGAGAGTTTCAAAAAAATACTAGCCATGGATAATGTTCGGAGAATTTATTAAACTTTAATTATCTAGGTTTAAATTTAGGGATTTAGGGTCTTAGAAATTTCCTGTATTTCAAATTTGTTGATCTAGTGCGTGTTGAAAGGTGTTAAAATCACATAGTCATAAATCTGGACTACAAGGTGGCTGAGGAAAACCTTTCCATTCCATAATTTAAAGCTTTTGATCATATTATTATTATTATTATTTGTGCTTAAAAACTTTTTAGTAATGAGTGTAACAAGGGAAAATAAAGAGAGGGTACCGCCTAATCTATTTGGTTTTGGAGAGTTTGAGAATATAGGACCAATTGGCTTTATTCAGAGAATAATATGGCTGGCCATATTTAAATTTCTCCCTGTGTTAATAAAAGTATTAGAGCAAAAATATAACAATCATTTATGTATACATTTTAGACAAGTCTGTTTAAGGAGTATTATTAGATAATAGTTTTGAACCTTTGAAGCTTCAATTTAGTATTATTATTGTTATTCACCATGCCCGTCGGTAATAACCTTGAGAACAATAAATAATTAGTGTTGAGGAACGACCAGATAATTGTCGTTTTTCGCCACCGGTGAATTGTTTACCTACGAATTATTTTATTTTTATTCAACTTATTTTAGTCGAGCCAGTGAAGGCTTTTCGCCAAAAGTAATAGCTCCGATTTTGATTTAAAAAAAATTAATTGTTTATTTTTTATGTTATTTAAAATCAGAAACCTCTCAGAAGGGAAATAATTGTTTATATTGTTTAAACAATATACATACTGGCTGTCCACGGATGGGGTTAACAAGAGGACAAAGGGACCAAAAATTTCATTTAAAAAAAAAATAATTTTCTTCACAAAAATTTTTGCTTGTAAAAGAATAGGATTCACGAAGACAAAATGTTAATTTTGTATACAGGGTTCGCAAAAAATTTAAAAACATTATTTTATAATATAATAAAAATAATAATAACACATATTTTTCTTCATGAAAAATAAGGGTAGTTTACTTTTAGAGAGAAATCATGTTTTTTAAAGTTTTGCAAACCCTGCATACAAAATCAACATTTTCTTTTCGTGAATGCTATTTTTTTATACAAGCAAAAATTTTAAAACTATTCCCCTCTGAGAGCTTTCGGATAAAAAAAAACATAAAAAAAGTTAAAAAAGATTTAAACAGGACTGGACTTACGGGACTTTCTCCAAAAGGATCCATGAAACTTCGTTGCAAAATTTTTTTATCTACAATTAGACTAATCGTTTATTTTTAATTAAATAACTGATAAGTTTGGTCAGCATACAACTCAGTAACCATGGTAACCTCACATTTTTGCTTTACAAAGGACACTAAAAACAAGTTCTTTTTAAAATCGAGAAAAATGCATGCTTTATGGGGAGCATTATTTATCAAAAATAATTATAATTCGTAAATCCTCAAATTGTTGACAGATTCGCTTTTACTAAATCATTTCCCATAGTTTGTCTACAAGAAAAACGTATTACCTTAATTGTTGCCAAATCAGATTTCTTTTGCAACGAGGTTAAATACAGTATTTTGGAAAAAGTCCCGTAAGTCCAGTCCTCTCTCAATCTATTTGACCAAAATTGGCAAACCTAGAGAAAACATATCTACTTATTAGCCCTTTAAAAGTAAAAAAGATAGGAACAACAAATAAAAAGTTATTATTATATAAAAAGTGTGAAAGTTTAATTTCGCTGACCCTGTATATTACTGTTGATATACAGAGTGCTTTAAGGTGGCAGCACTGAAATAAAATGGTAATTTGTTGGAAATTGCTAAGTAATAAACGAATAACACTGCTTTGTATTTTGATTTTTTTATTTTCGTTTATGAGCTTTATTTATTTTTTTAATTTTCGTAAGTTATTTCCATTATTTCAACACAGTTTTTAGGTGACTTAACCAATGATCTGAAAAATAAATATGGATGAATGCAGCGAAAATCACAATAACCCCTACGTGGGCACTGCGCAGTACACTTGTGGGCATGCGCAATAAACATTTACTGACTAACCGAAAACAAACAACAGGACCGGGTTTAACATTTTGTATATGATTCATTTATAAAGAAAATATACCAAGTAATTTTGGGGTATACATATTTAAATATTTTATTTTAAGTCTGTATTCGTCTTTCATAGCAGTCCCTAAAAAATAAGCCGGTTTTATATTGGGGACTATTTTTTGTTGTATATTTTTTTATTTTTCGGTCGTATCGCCGATTTTATTAAGATTTAGCAAACGAGAGTGCTTAGAAGCACTGATCTCAATTTAAATTCCATTTTATTGCTAAAACACCTTCTTTTTGATTCATGAGGACCCACTTTTACTTAACCTCAAACCTGCACGGAATTTTTTTCGCATTATTATCTTCCTTCTTAACACTACCTTGACACAACAAAACTGATTTTTTTTTTTTTTATCTTTTGGACAAACCACGAAGGCTAAAAGCCTAAATACTAACGTACCGTGGGTGTCTTAAGCGATGTAAGAGGGAGTTTGTTGACACGGGACTTAAATACTTGAAGATTTGTCCAGTTGGACCGTATAGGGATGCATACGCGCGGAACCACGGTTGGTATTTTATCATAAAAGCAATTACTTTTGGTGTAACTTGTTTGAGGAATAAATCTCAATTCATAAACTGATATTTCGCTCCCGTTGACGTAGCAGTTGTCGTTCAGTTAAATTTGGCGTGTAATGCCATTGAAATTGCTAATTTTTGTGGTTAGGCCAAACTGACCTCATATTTGTTATTGAAACCACAAAAAAAACGTGAAATACAAATATTAAAATTGGTAAAGGACCCAGTAATTAATTATTGATTTAATTTGCCTACAAATGCCAACTTGAAATAAACTTGATAATGTAATAATCTTAAACTAGGCTTAAAGCGCAATGGAATCGCTTGGACTATTTAATTTTATTCAAAACATTCCACAGAAAGATACCTATGTTCCTTTTTTAACATACGAGCAATAAGCAATCTACAAGATATTATATGGTATAAATTGTCCTCAATATCACGAAGCGGCGTATCTTTTTTGTTTAAATTTCACAAGGGTGCTTTTTAGGTATTTTTGTACTACTCTTTTCTTAGTAAAATGAAATAGGCTTAGTATTATATTTCTATAACTTTTAAAGATATCAGAATCTAACATATGCCAATTTGTAATATTAAGAAGCAACTTTTGTTAAGCAATTACATCAGCTCTAGTCAATTTTCCTACTTTTTGAGATACGCCACTTCGTGATATTGCCGACGAAATTGCTTATGGCTACGTATTATAACTTGAAAATATGTCAAATTATTTTAATTAAACTGCCATATTTTATTTTGTGTGATTATAAATGCATCAGTCCAATGCTAATACAGGGTGTCCGACTATATTTTAACCCATTCTCACCGCGAATAATTTTAGAAGAAATAAAATTATTAAAATGCGGTTTTCGCGAAAAGCCTTAGATTTTTTTAAGTTTCTTTTATATCCTTGCCATTTGGTTGTGACATTTATTTATTACGAAAACGGCCAATTTTCGTATATAGGACAAGTTTGTTATTTTAAATGGACCGCCATGTATATTTTTCTATAATCGTTAAATACAATTTTTCCTGTTTAAAAAAAAAAATAACCCAAACCATAACTATTTCAAAAATAATGGATTTATTGATCTCTAAAAAATTGACTGCATGGCAATAAAGAGTATTATTTGAAACAGAAAATTTGCTACTTACTCATTATTTAGTTTTAGTTATACAAAACTTAAATTAAACAAAAGTTAAAAAAACACCAAGAATTACTCACAACGCACAAATAAAACACCAAGTACCAAATGACTATACCTAATAACGGTCGACCGTAGATGGGATTTTACCTGGATTTTACGATCGGGAAATCCCAAATTATAAATTAAATTAGGATGAGTGTGACCCTGTCAATGTATAGGTAAACGTTTTCAGTGTTGCAACCACTATATTTATTAAAATACTGCAAATTTTGTCAATGTTGCCAACACTATATTGGGTTTTAAATGAGAAATGCTAACTTTTATAAGAACTGCGCATGTGCAAAGGTGTACAGCAATTCTCCCAGTGTGGGGTAAAAATTTCGTGCGCAGGTCTATTGAAAATATATGCGGATCATTTTCTATTAGCAATCCTTTTAATTTTTAGATCATTGGACTTAACACAAACTGCACTCAAATTATAAAATAATTCTAAAGAAATGTTGAAAAAACTGAGTGTTGTCAGGTTTGTAATTTTTATATTTGGATTTATTGATACCTAACCAGATCAGATAGATTTTTTATTTATCTTAAATTTTTTTGTAGGCATAGAAAACTATTTTGGTTGAGTACTTAGATGCCGAAGCATAAGTTTGTACTCATACACTTAAAATACAACTGCATTTTCCTTATCTTTATCAATGGGTCATTTATATTTATGGTATTAATTTCTAAATTTATATTATTTATTGTATTTAAAATTTATGATGAGTTTCAAAAATAGATAACAACAAAATAAATTAAATATACAATTGCAAGTATGTATTAACGCTCGGGCATGATAACCAGCGTCAGCGTTGAGCGGCTGTTTAAAAAAACAAGTTCTTTTATTCTTGCAGTAAGATCAAAGACAGCGCTTTCACATTTCCCCCTCAACGCTAGCCGCTGACGCTGACGCTTATTATCGTGTCAGAGGCCTTACAATGCATATTGGAGGCTAAAATTTATCAGTATTGCTGTATACAAAAACATGATTACGATTTCTTATCACAATTTTACTTACTTATCACGTTTAAGATTGAATCTGAGAAGAGCGTCACTTATGGTAGGTTTACATCTAAAATTTATTGCATGATATTTATGTCAGGCAGAAATGTAAACAATAAAAAAATTCTATCACATATACATTTTTGACCGTTTACATTAGCCAAAATTGTCTGTCTGACATAAATATCATGCAATAAATGTCAGATGTAAACCTACCATTAAGAAGAATTATGTAGGCTCAGCAAATAATGTTCTTGTTGTGCAGGTTAACATACGGGGCCAACAAGGGAGACTGCACAAGGCCATTTTTTTGGCATCGTCATATTAAGAAAAGTGTGACAAAGCAATCTTGAGTATTTTTGCGTGGAAAGTATATAGAGTATTATTTAAATTAAAACAAAACAGATACAATGCAATATTAACATTTTTAGATTTTTATAATTATTAATGCTATCTAGAATGCGACATCGCTTCAATAGTTGGTAACGTTTCGTAAAGAAAGAAAAAATAAACTTAAGCCACGCCACCTTGCATCTGAGCCCTCACCGGAAACTTTTTGAATATCAACAGGGCACTATGATATTTGTTTGTCTTGCTGTTTCTATCGCATTATTTTTAATTACTTATCTTATATTGAATGAATTCAATAATAAAAAATCAATCAAGGGTGCCGAAAGAAAGAAAAAACAATATTACCTGATCAAACGAATTGCAACACTGCTCCTTAAATCTGAGTAGCTAATATCATAGATGAACGTCCGACTTCATTTCTACGACTCAGAGGTGTAACATAGGGAAATATATTAAGGATACGTCAAAAATAAAATTGTTTAAATTATAGCAATGTCGTTTGCCGCGTTAAAACACCTTTTTGCTTTTTCGTAAAATTTTACCAAGTTAAGCGAAGTGGTCGTGGTTAGTAATCTAATGGGTGACCGTAGGCGAAGACGGCGTGCTTGAATGACATTACCCAAGCATTAATGGGTGGTAGCCTAATGGTAGTGGTTAATTTTATAACGTAATTGGTGGCACTACCGCGATATATTGAAGGTGCTACTACTACGGGTTACAAAATGGGTAAATATCTTAAAACAATTATTCACGCTATTTAGGCCTTAAACAAGCTTTCTTGGGCTAGTCTAAAAATTTTAAAAGTAAATTTGGTCATGTTCATAAAATGAAAAATCATATTTTGCGAGTTACAATTAATAATTAAGTTTAAAACAAATATTTCCGCAAAGATTTTGATAATTACTAGTGTGTTATCAGTGAACGTGTGGGCTTTTATAAAACCTCTTACGTGAAGTATATTATATTAAAGATTATACATTATTCATTTATTTAGTTAATAATGTGGTATTGTTTAAATCGTGCACAGTGGTGCCAGAGGTGGCCGGGGCGCGAATTTACAAAACCTATACCAGTTTAGTCAGGACCGCGACTGAACTCAAGTAGTCTTTGTTTGCAAAAAACTGTTAGAAAATCTACCCCATTTCGGTTCAAAAATTGACCATATTAGTATAGCATTTGTAACTATATTTTTGCGGCATTTCCTTTTACAAAGGCTCTCCTGTTTTAGTCATCGCGTCTTAAGTTTTTTCAAGGGAAATCGTCAAGTAATATCTCTCTTTCTTTTACAGTTTTTTATTGCTTTATGCCGTTAGTTTTAGGGTTACTGTATTTGTTTTTCAAAAATGTTAAACAGAATAATAGGTAATATTGCAGGAAAAAACCTTCAAACTGAGGAGAAGAATCAAGAGATATTTACAACTAAATTTCAGTGCAAATTAACTAAGGAAAAACTAATAAGAAAAAATGTGAAAAATTTGTAATAGACTTTTCCTGTTTGTAGGCTATTTATTTTTGTCGCCCCTAATTTTGTGAATCGAAATATATTATTTATGAAGTAAATTTTCCGCCCCCTAAATATTTGCCTTCCTAGGCTCCAGCCAACTCAGCCTGCTGGTAAATCCAACACTGCTAGATGCAGTTATATTAAAAGTGTTTCTTATAAATTTCGCAAACTATATGTGTGTGTTAGATAGGCAAGAAGAATAAACGTCCACTTAAAAAACAAGAATTTACTAGAAACTATAACTGTTAAGTCAGTATAGATATTAAATTTGTTAAAATTTCTGGAGTTACCTTAAAACGAGCCAACCTAATAAAACAAGGTAATTAATGTAATTATAAACATTTTTATCTAATTCAGGTGGCCCCAGCATTTAGTTGATTACGATGCAATGAAGATACGAAACAAACCTATCTTTATTATTTTTAGTCTGGAATGACAGCTTCTTCAACCAAAATCTATCACAAGTTTTTGTATCAGATTATTGTTATAGTAACATTAATGTGCTCCTAGAAAATGTGCAAATTTACCTGACTATAGATTACTTATTTTTATCAACCATGGAGATCTGATTATTACTGAGGAAGGACTAGGGAACGGGATATTGAAAGAATTAAGATAAAGACTATAGAATTTAAAAAAAAAAACAAATTATACTATATCTAAATGAAACTCCCTATGTTTTTGTTCTGATTACATCTGATTTAAAGAGCTTTTAAATCAGGTCACGCAGATGAAATAATTTATATCGACAACAGTGATTCTTGTGTCAAGCAGCACCTCTGTCACTTTTATATTTGCAGCAACAAAAGTAGGAGCATTGGCAATTGCGGTTATGCTTTTAAAAAAAATCAAATTTTAAAATATGTTTAGAGTGTTAAAATAAAAATGACTTTGGTCTACCACCACAAAAGAAAACACCATGTACATCTATAGTTTTTCCGTTGCAATAGTGCTGAAAGTTTTATACAACATTTATTTAAAACTATTTTTTTAGGCGCTTAGGCCATGAGATGTTTGACCGTTACTTTACTTTCTTAAAACACTTAATTTAAATGACTGAAACAGTATAGATGTTTGTTTATAAAATTACCCTAAATTTAGCTTACAAACACTACACCAATATGGTCAATTTTTGAACCGAAATGAGGTAGACTTTGTAATTGTTTTTTGTAAACAAAGACTTCTCCAGTTCAGTCACCGTCCTGACTGAAGTGGTATAGGTTTTGTAAATTTGCGGCCGGGGCCCACACTAAAATATGTTTGCCCCTCCCCTGGTACATCAATAGAGGTAGTGAACTTAGTAAAGAAAATTAATTTAGTGTGTATTTTATAGACGTAAGGACCTTTTTTTTCTGGCCTTTGGGATTATTGGGACATTAATCTCATTTTTGTATTTAAATAGGATATATCAAGATTGTACCTGGTCTCAAAATTTTATATTTTTTATGGTACAAACCAAATAGAAATATCATTTTGTTTCGTTGATGCTATAGTTTCGGAATCTGTAACCATATTTTTATTATCTCTTAAGATATACTGGGTACGATAAGAAGTATGAGTTTTTTTATGAACCACTCTGTATTATATCACCTATAAAGAGATCTTTCAAAGAGCTTTGAGAAAATACTACGGTTGATATATCTATCCTTATAATTTTCGAAATTTGAATATTTTTTTGTCCAAATTTACAAGACCATTAAAGATAGACATATTAGGTTTGTTCCAGCAGAATGTTGGAAACATGTTCGCAACAATCGTAAAACGCAGAAATTGTTACAAACATTAGTCAGAAAAGTTTTCTGCTGGAACGAAAAATTCACAAAACGTGCATACTGCTTATACGTCAATACAAGAAAGGTTATGTTAAAAATTGTCAGTAATGTTTGAAGAAAGTTTGCAAACGTTTCAAACAGTTTCTAACATGTTTCCAACATCTAACATAAAACTACTGCTGGAACAACAAACAATTGTATAATGTTACAAACATGGCACTGCTGGAACGACAAATTTGACTTGCGCAGAATCCGAACGATTGCAAACATTTCTGACAGCCTGCTGGAACCACTGATCTCGATGGATTGCCAATGTTGTAACCTGCGCGAAACAAAAGTTACATTTCATAGGCGAAAAAAGCGGTTTGTGCGCAAGCCAGTTGAGGGTAAACGCACCCGGCTTCAAACAAACTATCCGTTCGAAGTACGGTCGCTAATGAGCGTTACGGTCAGACCGCGGACTAAGGGTACGGGGTGCCGGTGTTTGAATTTTGCCACGGCTTTTAAGTGCGCATGTTCGTCCAGCACACTGCGCGAGGTCGTAAAAATCCGAAAAATGCTTCTTTCCACTGCGGATCTAAATGTAGGTTATCTATGGCTAGAACAAACCTATTAAATATGGTAATTTTATAACGCTTTTTGAATTGTTTTTAACGGTGTTTCAATATACAGCGTTTTTCATTTTAAAAACTTACTTGACAATGAAAACTTTGTTTTTGAGCCACGTTATATTTTTACCAATACTGTGAACTATTGTTTCCAAACATTTTTATTTTGTATACCATACAGCGGCGAAGTTATTTCTTGTATTGAGTTGAGACATCCTGTATATTATATTTATATAAACTTACCATATGGTCATCGGCAGAGTATTTTTTATATGCACTAGATTGCAACTCGTTTTTTTAAACATATTTGCGTCAAAACAGATGGAGAATTTTTACAATAATAAATTAGTAAGTAAGTAATAAAATTGGAATTTTATCTCTATTAAAATTATAGTTTTGTGGCTTGTATTATTTCGATTGTTATCTTTTAAAGATTTAATCGTCATGTAGATTTTATTATTTACTTACTATAAAGTGATTCCCAAAAATAAAGCAATTTTTACAAATTGTCGTGTTTACATAAATCTACGTAAATAATACTAAATCACCTAGATAAACGCATACGTATTTTACAATTAAAATTATGTAAAATTGTCTAAAAACAATGAAATAATCTAATGTGCTTGTCATATTGAGCGTGTATATTGAATTATTTATTTCTTTTCATTATTATTTAATAAAGTAATAGTCATATGCACTGAATAACTTTTAAAATTAAAATTCTTAAAGCAGCTACGGTTTTTATTTATCACTCGCGGGGTTTTTAGATCTTAGTGTACACATAAATACAAATGCTCTTTTTTCGATATTCATTCTGTTGATTAGTATAAAGTTGTTTCCATATCACAGAAAATGGCGTTTTTAGTGGTATAATGGTCGGGTATAAAAACTGATTTTTTATAAAAGTGACAACATTAGAAAAAATATTTTCCAGTGGCTTTTGCCATTTTTGAAAAGACAAGGGTAACTAGTAACATCATTACGATGGCAAAAGAAAGGCTATAGGACCGCCGAAACCCGCAAAAATTCAATATGGCTCTCATGGGAAAAATTGTTGATGATGGTCAATAGACGAAACGGATGCAAATCTGAAAGTATTATCATTTT
Source organism: Listronotus bonariensis (assembly GCA_014170235.1). Lineage (NCBI taxonomy): Eukaryota > Metazoa > Arthropoda > Insecta > Coleoptera > Curculionidae > Listronotus > Listronotus bonariensis. Next base: position 206,271 of record JACEGR010000626.1, read on the forward strand.
TCGGGGAAAAGGTGATAACGTATAAAATAAAGATGCAATTTGTTATAAAATATTTTTCAAATAAAGCCCGAAAAAAGAAATAATTTTTAAAAATTTCGTTTTTTCGTGGATATCTTCAAAATTACTCCGAATATTAATAATTTCTAACATTGGCCATCTGTAATATAGATAAGTAGTCGTCTTTGTAATTTATATTTCGTATTGTTAAATATGAGGATTTTTTTGTAAAAAGATTTCTTATTTAACATACCTACTACTTAAAATTGTTTGTAATAGAATAGGAGGTAGGAACGTTTTTGAAAAATAATTTTAGGTCAGCTGATTTTTTGATATGTTGTTTTCCTTCACTCTTCTGGACGTTGTTGGCGTTTATTAGTTCGCATCCTACCTGCACAGGTAATAACCTATGGTTTTGAAAACATTTTAAGAAATCAAATTTTCAATTTCTTGACTTTAAATAGGTTTACCAAACATATTTTTTATTGCCAGATTTTTTTATCATTGCTAATTATACAGTCGTCCCCCTTCTAACTTCTGAACCGTTCGGTATATTTCAATGAAACTTGAAACGATTATATATGACCAAGGTCTGCCAACACAACCGCTACCGCCAGACAGCCGAGGATCTACCCGAAAGAGGAGGGAGAACAATAATTAGAAAATCCTAAACTTAAAATTCTTGTTCTCCCGACGTTGCTACCTACCGGACAATTGGGACTATTGTATTTCTACACTTTGGTAACTAATAAAACTATAATTGTTGGATGCCAACGAGCGAGATGTCGTTGTTGAGACCATCTGCTTATCGTTGTTTTCATCACCTTTTTGGACAGTCCGAGTAGTGACTCTGGGCCGTTGAACTTTCTAGATGACCCAGCTCTTGCTAGTTTATCCGCTTTTTCAGTGCCTTCTACTCCCGAGTGTCCAGGACATCTACAAAAGTTCTGTCCTGTTATTTCTGGCGGGGAGCCCTTTGAGATTGTTCCATCACAGGCACTCCATCGTGATTTTGGATGGGCACTCAAGGCTGACAGTGACAGGGCAGTCTGCTTGTCAGAGAGAATGTAAATGGAGTGGTTGTTGAACCCTCTTCTCATATTCTATTGAACAAATGCCAGAATGCCATATATTTCTGCCTGGTATACAGTGGCTTGCAAGGGGGGAAACATTTGTCATGCTACATCGGTCAGTGTCAGTAACTATGGTCTGTTTATTTTTGTTTAAGAAAAACACATGAGCAAAAAATATGTATAGCATAATATTATATAAAAAAATATTTTACAGTAAACCTATTTTTGACACAATAGAGGACAGGCTATGTTGTATGTTAGTTCCCAGAAACACTCCAATTTAGAAGCGAATTTGTTAATGTTGCTAGTTAGTTGTCGACCTTGAATATAAAAAAAAAAACAATATGATGGATCAGCCGGCATATTTTGCCTCTTAATTATACATTCTGTGTGAACCCGTAGGCGGATTATGCACAAGAAAAAAACTGAGCCATGATACTTTTGGAAGTTATCCAAAGATGTGTTTTACGCTCGTTGGTCGTCTAGAATGCATGTGCGATTTGTACATCTTTTATACATAGCGTATCAAAAATATTGATGGTATATTTGCTTTTATTTTAATATTAGGTTCGTTTAAATGTGACTTCGAATTTGTGTTTAAAGGTAAACAAACGCAATTTCCTTTTAGTATTAGTGGGTTTTCTAAAAAGCTTCAATTGATTCCAAAGGAGAGCTGTTTAATAATCCCTAGTTTACAGAAATGCTGCCTTCTTTGGTCCATTGTCGAGGTGTAGGGTACTTTTTATAGATACTGCCACGGCTTCTGCTCTGATGAATTTCAGTATAATACCTCCACTTGCAGCACCCAACAAAGAAACTCGTGGTGCCGCACGTATGCCTTCTTATACGATCTAACTGGGCAGGCTCCAAACTTCACACTTTGTTCGTTCTTTGACCCCTAGAGTTTCTAGAATGTAGCCCGCGGAGTTCTTTCCCTTTCCTCCAAATCTTCAAGTATTTAAGTCCCGTGTTAACAAACTCCTTCTTACCTCGCTTAAGACACCTACGGTTAGTATTTGGGCTTTTATTAGCCTTTGTGGAATGTCCAAAGATAAAAAAGTTTTTATTTTGTAATAGTTTAAAAAATAATTACAAAGATTATTTTAGTTATTATGAAATAGCCCAGACACCACCATTTTTGAATAAATTTTTTTTAGATAAGTTATTAAATCACATGTACTGTTTAACAGCGAATAAATTTCTGTTATCCAAGCTGGTTGTCAAAATTGATAGAAAATATTAAATGTTATAATCAGTGAAATTCTGTGTTGTTGGATAGTTGTTGGCTTTAATGTAAGTTTTTCAGGAAATAATCTAGCCGTATACCACTCGACCTTCAAATTCAAATCGATTAAACTACCAAAATATTTCTAGTAAGATTGGCTTGGTTAGGGTGGCCATAATTTCTGTAGCCAATGTCGGGACACATAGATTTCTGGTGTGTTAATTTTTGCCCTGGGGGAGGGGGTGAAAAAGTAAAAAAACATAATAAACTTGAACTTTAATATCTGTAAAGATATTTTTCGAGGGGTTTTACTTTTTTAAATATCTCCGAATTGGAATTATTTGGGGGAATTAAAAATAAGTATTTACATATTTCGATCAATTCTGATTTGTGGTAAAATGATCGATAAGATTTAAAATTAATAAGATGATAAAGGGGTTGATACAAAATTAAATGCATGGTTTCATATCGTAAATCGGGACTTTTCGCAATACAATCGGGATGCGGGACATAAGGCCCAATAACGGTGACATTCCCGATATATCGGGACGGATGGCAATCCTAGGTTTGTCAAATAGTTTCATAGACAATTATTAAAAAAACACGCGACCGCTTTGCGCTCTTGAGTTTTCGATTCTAAAATAAAATCCCTCGACCGCTGGGCGTCTCGTGTTTTTATTAAATTATTGTTCATTTAAATATTTTCCAAGAAAAATCTTGCTTAAAATATGTTGGGTAGTTTAATTGATTAAATTTATAGGCCTTGTGATATAATATTTGATAATATGCCCGCAAAAAACAAAAATTCAGCAGGTGGTATTTAAATAGGCGAGGAAGGAAGACATGTATCGTGTTTTTGATTTAAAATAACTTCTAATAAATGCCTTTATTGTGTTCGCTGTTGCAAAAAGCTTAGCTTAGAAAAATGTTATGTAGTTCCAACTATGTTCACGTTTGTCTTATTTAAGCGTTTATACGAATGTCAGGTTAAACGTCCCTAGGGGTCGTTCATGAATCACGTGAGGCTTAAACGAGGAGGGTTCGGAAAAAATAACTTAACATCACTAGGGGGAGGAAGTATCATGGGTATTTTTTTCGTTTAATATGCGATTTGAACCGAAATTTACTTTATTTTTTAAAATAAAATTAGATTATACTTGTTTTTATTTAAGAATAATATTGTAAGGAATATTATAATAATATATTTAGTACCAAAAAGTACACGTGGTTGGGGATAGGGGAGGGGTAGTTTAAAACCTCGCCAAGTATCAGTGGGGAGATGGTTAAAAATTTGTTAAAAAAACATCACGTGATTAATGAACGACCTTCTATCGCAGGGATAGCGAACCAATGGCACGCGACGTAAAATTTTGGGCACGCGAGTGTGTTGATGTTTTTTTTCGAAGCGGCCGTAAAGGGCTAATTATAAAAGATGGATTTTTTTTCAAAATTTGTATTCACTTAAAAAAGTATGTCACAGCATACATCTAGGACATCATTTTCAAGTTTTAAGTTAATAATTTTTTTCAGAACGCTGACTGTTAACCATTCTTTGTTTTATTTAGGTTATTAAGCCTCTGGCACGATAACCGGCGTTAGCATCGAGCGGCTGATTTAAATAAACAAGTTCTTTTATTCCCTCATAAAGATCAAAGACAGCACTCTCACATTTTCCGCTCAACGCTGACCGCTGACGCTAACGCTTAGTATCGTGGCCGAGGACTTAGACAATGGTGCCTAATATTTTTTCTAAAATTTAATGTCTGGTTGTTAAAAGTACTTATTTCTAGACAAGACACAAAAACAAAATCGGGTAATTTCTGTAAATATTTTCCATTATTTTGGGTCTAGATACCCATTTTTTCTTAATCTGAATCGCGGATGGTAAAACTTCAACACTGACACCATCATCGGTTTTAGATTTATTGACTCCAAACTTTAATTAGCATTTAAAAATTATGTGGCAAGTTGAAATAATAAATTATTTATGTTTTAAAAGGTTTTTTAGACATTACGAACATATAATTATTTTATTTTTAAAAAGTGGTGAATTCCGCATTAAAATGTGAACATTAAGTGTGCATCACCGTAGTAAGTAGGTGCAGTATACCACCACTGCATTGTTTTATAATTTTATTATTCCTAACATGTAAAGTTCTTTGTAAACAATCTTTAAAATTAAACTCGTATCGCGGACAATTAATAATAATAAAACCACAATATAAAATATAGCAGCTCGAGACGTGATTAAGAAAAGTTAGTAGAAGCTATAATATAACTTGTTCATTCAAAGTTTAATGTACAGGGTTTTCATTTATATTTTGCAACCCACTTTTAACTTTAACCAAAAATTATAGAAAAAAACGTCCCGTATAAAAGTTTTGTACTTTTTCATCTATTATTTTTTGAGCATAAAAAGAAACAAATGAACAACAAAAACTCAAGAAAAATAAAGAGGTAAACTTTTTTAAATGGAACACCCTGTATATCATGTCACTATTAAAGGGGATTTTAAAAAGCTTTACAAAAATACCACATTTGACATATGTATCTTTAATATGTTTTCGAAATGTGACCACCTAAATCTGAAAAATGGTAGATATAATTTCCATTACCTTTCCATACCTACATACGGCACTAAGCTGAGATATTAGCTTAGTTTACACCGGACGGACCAAACTTTTCGTCCGAGATCTAAATGACATCACGAGTACTTTTTCCTCCGTGTAAACACCCGAAGATTAACATTTGGTTTACGACTTTGATACGCGTCAACTAGGTAAGATTCTATGGTAAGATTTAAGAAAATACTAAGCCGTGTAAACAGTTGCGGATTTTTTCGTGGACTATTTTAACTTGAGAATGACAAATGACAAGACACTAATGGGGGACTAAGCTTTTTAAACTTTTCTTGACCTTTTCTAATTTAAGAACATTTTAAGAATACTGTGTAAAAATTTGAGATTAATCGAAGCAAAATTACCGAAAATACAGAGGTTGTAGTAAAGGTAGGTATTGGGATATCGTCGAATAAAACAACAAAAAAGGATGTATGTGACTAATCCAATCAGATGTGTTTACATGCAAGTATTCACGTTAGATTGTCTCTTTTCTTTACATTGCCTCTTTTCTTTACATTGCCTATGTGATATGTTATTTAGTTGATTCTGTATGTGCGAAGCTAACATTAAAGCGCTTTTCCCACAACTCACGTTTTTAAGTCGGTGACCATAATAACTTCAAAACTACTGCATCGATCTCTTTGAAATTTTTACAACTATTTCTTTGAATAATTTTCGAGGTAACGCTGGCGAGTTTTTTATTATTTAAAATTTTTGTATAAACAAATAAGCTGATATATATTTTTTAAATTGCTCCCAAAAAGTGAAAAATTAAAATTTTCAAAAACCCTCCCAGCGTTATCTGGGAAAACGATTATCTAACGAACAAATCTATTATTTTTTGCCGTCATTGCCGTATTTTTTTAAAAATGCTGACACAAGTTTTGCACAATATTTTGCTAATATTATATTTTAATATGCCACTGTGGTTTAATCAATAAATAGTGGCTGTGTTGTCAAAAAAATCATAAAAAGTACCTTTTTGAGCACGAATTAAACTAACCCCCCTTAATGTAATCTAAATATATAAATATATAATAAATATAAATAATATATAGCAAATATTATAAAATGATATAATAATATAAAGCAAAATGGTTAAACCAGGTTATAGTAAATTTTTAAAAGATGGCACAAATTTCGATTTCGAAATAAAAAGTAAAAAGCCGAACAGTATTGTGCATTATTTTGTATAAAAAAAATGTAAATTTAGCAATGACCTAAATATACATAACAGTAGATACATGTAGAATAAATTAGGTACATACAATTGCTTTGAACTTAGGCATTATAATTTAAATTTTAATGGATTTATATGTGTAGTATGTATTTTTGTTTTATATGTGGAAGTGCTAAACCAAAGTAGTGTTTTCCGTAACATTAAAACTAATAAAGATGTTCTCTTTTGTGTTCCGTATCCCAAAAGACAAAATTGGAAACCTTATAGGATTACACCAGTGCCTTTCTGTGTGCCATAAATGCAATATGACGTAAGAATTTGATATTTGGGAAAATAGTATGTTTTTTTTTTTTGAGTCCGCTCCATCAAATAATAAAGTTTTAATTTTTGGATCATGTATATGAGGGGGCCTTGCTTCAAATTGTATAATCTCCATTTATATTTTTTATTGCAACAGTGAGACAAATGTCCCAATAGTTGTGTATTCTAGCGCTGAATTTACATAAAACATTTTTTAGGCCATAACTACATTCATAATAGAGTGTCTTAAGAAAGAATGCATTACATATAATGGATAGGATCTTAGTTCATTTTTTATAACACATAATATGTATAACAATCTGAAGATTGTACAGGGTATTCCATTTAAGAGGAACTATGGCATAATATTATTTGACTTTACCCATATTTTTAAAGAAATTCAAGATAGCCATTCGACGTATTTATTTAGCTCTGAGAATTTAAAAATTGTATTAAAAAACCATTGCATCAAAAACAAAAGACTTACGCCATATTTGTTGTATTTTTGAAATGGAACACCATATTCATTATTATATTTTTGAATTCTATGGTCAATTCTTGGTGTTTTTTTATTAAGAGTATTTCATGTTTATCTTTTACTGTTTTTGAGTTATAAACGCTTAAAAGGTCCCATTTTTGGCCTATTTAATTAAATATCACAATATGAAATACAAGAAGTAATGCCGGTGATTACCTGATACTTCAAAGTAATTTTTTTCATTTCTTAGAAAATTATCAATGTATCATTCATTTTCTTCACTGGCATTTTCTCCACCCTTCAATATGGCGTCACTATCTGTAGTTTTTCATCTAACGAATAATTCATTTTAAGAGACTAGTATTAAAATCCACCAATAGGTAAAAATTTTAATGACTTTGAAGTATTAGGTAATTACCTGTATTACGTTTATTGTGTTTTGATTTTAATTAAATAATATTAGCCGAAAATAAAACTATTTAAGCGTCGATAACCCGAAAACAGTTAAAGACAGACATACAGTACCTTTAATAAAAAATACTTAAAATTGAGCAAATGATTCAAATACATAATTATAAATATGGTGTTCCATTTAAAAAACGCAACATTGATGGCGTTATTCTTTTGTTTTTCATGCAATTGTTTTTTAATATCATTTTTAAATTCTCCGAGCTAAAATACATCGATTGGCTATCTTGAATTTCTATAAAAATATGGGAAAAATACAAAAAATATGCCATTTTTCCTCTTAAATGGAATACCCTGTACACTTTGAAACTAGACCCCTCATATCTTTTAAAGGGACTACTTTATTGAAGTCTTATATTTTTTTATATTAATAGGATGTAGCTTAAAACATGTAAAAAGAGAAAATATTTATCTTTATAATTTAGAGGTCTCGAGTTATAAAATACGTTGAACGTATTTTAAATTAACGTAAATAGATATTTTGGTTAAATTATGTAGGTACTGTTTTTTTATAGCATTGATCTGTAGACAAAAATGGAATCAAATCTAACACCCTATGATGCGATGTAGAAATTTGCAAGGATTTGACTTTTAACTTTTAAGCTACTTTATGTTATATATATTTTTTAATGTTCTATTTTTTTCAGGTGCAGCAGGCTGTATATCAACACTCATCCACGATGGTGTCATGAACCCCGCAGAAGGTAGGTTTATAACAAAATGTTAATTTCTTATTGCATATAAGGGAAACTGGCCTAAAATAACATATTCTATAATTTTTTACCGATATTTAAAAAAATAATATTGTGATTCATTATAACAAATTGTAAAGTGCCTTTATTACTAAAGCTTCCGCCACACAGCGAGCGACGACGGAACATTAGCGCGTCAATGGGCCATATGAATAAAAAGAAGTTTATGAATACAAATTCAAATAACATACAAGTAAAGAATACAAAAACTTCAAATTTGACGTTTTCAAGTGTATATTTGGCTACAAATTATCGTATTGAAATTTAAAAAAAAGCATTTTTAAGCTTGAAGTTTCTAGTTTTAAAATCCTATAGTGAAAAAAATTCAAGCTACGTCTCCGCGCAATCCTAATAAATAATGAAAATATATATATTTTTTTTTAATTTTTCGGTTATTTTTTTGGTCTAAAAACTTGGAAAAAAATTTTGCAACTTAACCACTATATGGATCAATAACTTGATCGTTCAATTTTCTTTTTCAAAAGTTTGATACGACCACTTCTCGCTGAGATATTGAACTTTGAACAAAAAAGGACCTTCAACCGCTGATGGCACAAAAAAATTAAGGAGGGTTTTGAAATCTTAAATACTCTCCAATATTCGACTATGGTTTTTGAAATTTTTTATTTTTATTTTATTTTTTACGTTAATTTTAAAAATCGATAAAAAAATAGGCTTTTTGTGGCTTTTGGTGTAATCAGGGGCTAAGTAAAAAATATTGAGAAATGCAGTAATGTTAATTGTGCGGTTTACAGTTCAATATACCTAAAAAAACTTAGCAAGCCGTTTTTTTGTTTCATTCGATCGAATTTTTGAGAAAGAATTAAAAGATCACGATTGTGATTTTAAATGACCATAATGTTTAACCAGTTTAACCCATTGCAACAAAAAGTTTTAAAGATTTTTTATGCATTTATATTGATAGTCTTTAAATTTATAAGGAAAAAAAAATAAAAAAATCTAAAATCAAAAACTAAAAAAAATTGGGGCCATGACTGACACAATTTGATATCTGATAATTGCATTTTGGGTTTTGAACCATGCAGAACTTTTTATAAATACTTTTTTCGTTAAATTAATAATAAACAAGTTTCCCATATGCCGCCAACTTACGTAGACACACTGTTTATTTAATATTTGAAAAAATATATATATTTTTTAAACCATAGCCAATTATTGTAGAGTATTTATTCAAGATTTTAAAACCCTCCTTAATTTTATTTGTGCCATCAGCGGTTGCTGAGATATTGATGGTTAAAGATAAAAAGGTCCTTTTTTGTTCAAAGTTCAATATCTCAGCGAGAAATGGTCGTATCGAACTTTTGAAAAAAATTAAAGCTAAATTAACAAGTTATTCTATCCATATAGTGGTTAAGTTGGAAAAATGTTTTTAGACCCAAAAAAAAACGAAAAAATTTCAAAAAAAATCTTTTCGGTCTCATTAGGATTCCGCGGTAGACGTTGCTTGAATTGTTTTTCACTGTAGGATCCTAAAACTAGAAACTTCATGCTTTAATATGCTTTTTTAAAAACTGGTGTTATTGAATACCAGCACACATTTTACACTTATTACATGTCTGTCCTTTTACCCAAATACGAAAATTTAGCAAACATATTTAAATTTTCACACTATAAATATACCTATAATAATATATTTATAAATAAACATAGCCAAATTATTCTGCTTTAATAAAAAAATAACAAAATTTTTAACAAAACGCAACTTCATAAAAATACACAAATTCTAAATTGATTAAAATTATTTTGATTGCTTGATTGATGAATTTCTTAATGTCGTGCAAAAAAAATAAGTGGCGTCCTTCTTGTACAGTAATTTCAATACTAACTGCAGTGATCTTATTACATGCTCCAACACGTTTAAGAGGTCGCTGCTAAAGCGGGAATATTAACAATTATGCAGTGTGTCATTATACTGTCGGATATCAATAAAGAAAACAATTTTATTATAGAGACTGGTTCATATTGTTTTTATATATTTTATGATATGATGTTATTCTTTAATACTCTTAGTAGCCTAGTTTACACCGCGAGGACCAATTAGATCCGTGGACCAAACCTAGGACTTATTTTTGTTAGTTCACTAGTGTTTACACCAACTTAGTTTATGGATCAATTTAATTCACGTTTAATCCTAGTACCAAAATGACAGCTGAGCATATGACCAGAACCTAACCTCGTTTTTATCTTTTAAAACTGTATCGCTTTTAAATTTCATATGAAAAAGAATACGCAAACAGTTTGGTTAAATATCAACAAAATTTTAAAAAATATAAACAAACAACAAAATTATTAGGTTAAGACCGAAATTCAACGTCTTTTTCATCGAAATGCGCACTGTCAAAGATCAAGGCTGTCATTTTGGTCCACTAAAAAAGTCCGACGTGTTTACACCAAGGAAAATCATATTTGGTCACCCCCATTTGAGAAGGACTGAATTGGAGTAGCAAATTTTAATACTCAAGTGTTTACACCGTGAATAAAGTACGCGTGACGTCATTTAGACCTCGAACTAAAAATTTGGTTCTCCCGGTGTAAACTAGGCTATTATTTCTGTAATATTTTTCAAACCCACACTAAATAGATCAATATTTAGTAAGATAAGTACATTATTATTTATTAATTTGTTAGGTAAAGACTGATGAAATAACAATATCTTTTAAGTTTTGTTATCATTACTTATCATGTAGATTTGTCTATATATTTACTGTTAAATGGAATTTAAATACCTAAAAGTATATAAATATCGAATACATCCATAAAAAATATTTTGATATAGATTTAACTCCTTGTCATTTATTGATAACAAATTTAAATAAATAAAAATAATAATAAACAAACAAATTAACCTGTCCCCTAAAAAAATTGTAGCAGTATAATGGCCGTGTAATATTATGTATAAATTTTATATCGTCGAAAATATCGTATGCAAAGGCATAAGGTGATACTTTTTTTTACGAATGAGAAGTTTTACAGGCGAATGCGGTAATCCCATGAGTAAAAAAGACACATTATGCATGTGTTGCATACGATATTTTATCTAGACATACGAACCACTTGATGCCACTTTTGACCTCTCCATTACTCGAAACCTATTTAAGGCACACACATAAAACTACGTATGTTTATTTATATGTAATAAGGTTTTTATTGGAATTTAAATAATATTTAAAAAAGTTGAATAACTTTATAAAATGACTGATGTAATGAAAACTGGCGAAGTTAAATCTAACCTAATTTAAGATCTCACATTTTTAAATAACATCAGTTGTTATAGGTATGCTATAAAACAAAGAAATAGAGTTTCATACTTTTCATAATGTTATTTTGTTCCTATAAATACTTACCTATTTGTACAGAACTTGGCCGTTACTTAGATCTCCATTCTTTTTGCGGCAAAGCCTACAGCCAAGCACAATTTTAGTATCTTAGAACTTGGCTTACCTTTTTCAAATTTATGTTTTTGGTGGGATTACTTTTACTACTATAAGTTTTATTACTTTTATCAGTACCCTCGTACGATAGTGGACCTAATTGCAAATGATAAACGCTATACCAAACATGGGCTTAATAGTTTAAAAGTATACAAAAATTTAAATAAATATTAATCTTAACTCTAAATTAGATTATGTCTAATTACTCATTAATGGATATTTAAATACCGGAATGATTTAGTATATTTAGTTTATACACAATGTGAAATAATATAATTTGTTTTGATAAGTAGAATTTCAGGATTGTTGAAACGATATATTTTTTTGCTACTTAATATCTGAAACCGAAATTATAGTCCGAATAGTATGAAATTGCTCATATAAGTATTAAACATAGACATACATATTAAATATGATAATTTCTTAAGAAGGGAATGGTTTTTAAACTATTTTTTTATTTTGTCAAGTATTTTTTTTTAATAAAGAACATTTTAAGAATATTGTGTAAAAATTTGGAAATAATCGGAGCAATATTAACGAAGATACAGCGATTTAAGTAACCACCTTATCCATGACCCTTATGAATGCTTCATTGGAAACACCGCAATTTCCCTTTTTTTCGAGTTGCTTTCAAATAATTGCTGCCAATACGTATTTTTAAAAAATTTAATAAAAATCATACACAATATTTTTTAATGTACCATTGACTTCAATAAATAAAGTTTGACTGTGTCGTCAGAGAAATTCCATAAAGGATGTACTTTTTAAGCTCCAATTAAGTACAATCTCCCCTCCTTCAAACGATATTTTTAATAGTAAAACAGTATACCGGCTGTTTCATTAAAAACAGCTAATTTTTTATCAAACTTATATCAATGCTCCTATTTTTAAAAGTGTTAAAATAGGGTATTAAAATATTTTTTTAAATGGCACTATTTAAGAGTGTTCACCATATTACAGTTGACCCTTACTTTTTGGGAGGCCCAACCTTTTTTATTCACTTTGTAACTTTCTATATGGTAAAGACTAGCTATTATTCTTATTTCTTCTGCAAAATGTGCACATTTTATAGAAATTATGTTTGAAAATAAAAGTATAGTGTAATAAATAGTTTCTGTTGATGTGAGTTTACCTTTTTAAAACAATATTCTTGTCAGTATAAAAATAATATTTGTTCTCATTCTTAATTGAACATGGTTTTCTGATAAATAAGATTTATTAGAACAAATATTACGGGTTGCTGAAAATACATGTTATTATGTCATAATCTGTATTTATTACAGCTAAGGCCGGTCGCAAACACAGCCATTTGTGGTCGCTATCCGGCAGCGCGGCGGCCGCTTCAAGTCGCTTTACCTGGCCACTTGCAGTCGCCACCGATGTCCGCTGCTTTATTTGTTTCTTCAATTTCCGATATTGACATATTTACATTAAAATCTAGTGTCGCCATATTTGCGTTAAATAGCTAATACCAGTAAATACCTTGCAACAACTAAAGAAATAGCGTGCTCAGTCGATGTGGCTGTGTTTGCGTCAAAACAAAAATGGCATCTGCAGCTTGAATCTTGAATGAGCCACCACGAACGCCAAGTCTGCATATACACAGAGAACAAATTAACCATAGCCCCCGTCCCCCGTAAAATTTTTTTAAATGAAATTTTTAATAGTCAAACAATATACCGCTTTAGTTAGCACTTGAAAACGGTTGGAATTCGATGCCATCCGAATCGTCGTGTAGCGGTTAAAAATAAATACAATGAAAGTCTAAGAAGGTGGTATTATTACAAAAATATTTTCTTAAATTTGAAATATTTTATCGCTTTTTGTTTTTGGGATACATTTTTTTATTTTTTCGCCATTTTTGTACTGCGGTATCTTCCTAATGGTTGACCCAATTGGTGTATTCTTTTTATGCTTTAAAACCGCCCGGAACAACACCGTAAGTGTTCCTTTTATGATGGAATTGTTCTGCAGAACCGATCTATTACCTCTCCCCGTGCCTCTCATGCACCACCGTCAAAGGTTACTGTATTCCTTTTGCCTTGTAGAACCGTTCTCTGAACTGTCAATAGTGTCACGAACGGTTCTATATCATGAAAAAAATTCAAAAAATTGTAAAAAGAACACTTATGGTGTCGTTCCAGGTTATTCTAAAGCATAAAAAGAATACAGCAGGTGCTGCACGAAGTGTTTTGACACTAATGACATATGCCAAAGGGCAAATAATAAATATACTTGGTTATATTTAAAAACTATCTGTAATACTTTATTGTGGTTAATTATCCCGAAAAAAATAATATAAACCACGAATGACTAAAACAAAAACCAAACAAAACACAACAAATCTGTTAAATCTTATACATGTCATGTCTACAGGCAAATCCCACTGTTTTTGGGGTGCCTTTTAAAACTGTTTTGATCGATTCCGAAGAACTGTTCTAAAAGTTAAAAGGAATACACCAAATGTTTATACAACAAACTATATATTATTTAGAATAGGAAATCACTCTGCTTAGTCCGTTTATTTAAAGGCGGATTTCCACCTAACGGACTCCTTTGCCACTAGTTTCAGTTTTGAAACACAGAAACAAAAAACTTGGTGTAGTATCGAAAACATACTTGAAACTCGAATTCCACCAAACAAACAAAAAATTGTTCTTTCACGTGTTTTGTTTGGAAGTGTTTTCTTTTGTTTCCACTACACAAACACTTTTCATCATGCCTTCTCTAAACGATGTTTTTATAATGGCGTGCTTTTTTTATATAATCAAATCTTTTAAGCAAAAAAGCGAAAGCAACATAAAATAAGATACTGGATAAGATTATGTTTAAAAAGACGACTAAATTATGGAACGGACGCAATTATGGCAGATGGCAGATTCGGTAGATAATATAATAGGAATAAATGGAGAACTGGGATCGTCATTTCATAATTATGTAAGAATGTTCAATAACGAATTTGAGAACTTGTTAAATGTAGTTGGACCCAAAAATTTGCAAACAGAGTACAAATTACCGAGATGATGGGTGGGCGATAATCTTAAGATTATTGGCCATTGGTTATAGTTTTAAAAGTTTAATGTATACGACCGTGTCCACATAGCAAACTTTGTTTACAAATACAGAAACTAAACACCGAAACCTTTTGATCTTTCCGTCTGGCGATGAAAATATTTGTTGTTGACGAAAACACAAACTCGTGACACAAAGTCTTTAAAATTTTTCCTATTTTGACAACAAAAGTTTTTGTTTTGTCGAAATCGACACAGTTGCTGTTTTGTCCGTTTGGTGGAAATCCGTCTTAAAAATGACAACTGAACAAAAAATGTATTTGTATTGGTTTAAAAAATTAGTATCCATGGTTACAAACTGAACTGGCCAATGAAAAGACTTTTTCTCGATTTGAATAAAGATATTTTATGTTTATGATAATATTATGCGCACCTTTAACATACCAAATTTAATTTAACTAAGCAGGATTCTAATTTAAATCCTTTTTTTTGCAGTTGTCAAACAAAGAATGCAAATGATCAACTCGCCCTACAAATCAGTATTCTCGTGTATGGAAAATATCTACAGAAAAGAAGGTATCCGCGCATTTTACAGGTCTTATACTACACAGCTAACCATGAACGTTCCATTTCAAAGTATTCATTTTATGGTATACGAGTTTGCCCAAAAGGTAAGCAATATGCAGTGTGGTGTGGTGTGCAACAAATGGAAAACTTTTTCGTTTGTAATTTGTAAAAAAATGTTACATTTTAGTAAAGTTGGTGTATTGTCCTAAACTATATCAGCAGTAGTAAGTTATCTTAAGAAATCAAAGCTATACAAAAATTATTTAGAATCAAAATTTATGCTTAAATGCCAAGTTATGATCTCTTATTTAAATTTTAAATAGTGAAATATCTTCTAAATTTTAGGTTACAAATAAAGAACGAAAATACAATCCTTCGGCGCACATGGTCAGTGGTGCCTTAGCCGGTGCGGTGGCGGCCGCAGTAACTACCCCTCTCGACGTTTGTAAAACCCTATTGAATACTCAACAAAACACCAAAGTACGAGGGCTGAGGCACGCCATTAGGTTGATTTACCAGTTAAAAGGACCTGCCGGATATTTTAGAGGAATGCAGGCACGGTAAGATATCGTCAGTACATGTATTAAAACTATGTTTTGAAAATAATTTATATTGTATTACATTAATCTTCATTTTTCTCATTTTACGTATGTTCTTGCATGTTTGTTATTAACATTGTAAAAAAATACATGAGACCAGCAGGCGGACGCTACTGAAGTGTGATTCTTAACTTATTTGACACTCGATTCCGAGTCAAGATCTCCTGAGTTCCATAACTAGGCATTATCCTTATTAAAAAGTCTTTATCCTATTAATTATCTACAAAAAAACAGATGTGAAATTAAGGCCGATAGGTTTCGAAAGGGATACCGACTGAGTCGCCTCGTATCGAGAAGTTAAGAAGCAGGATCCAGGTCGGTCTATAAAGGGTCGCGACATTCCGCCATATTGGTAATGGTTGTGTTGAAGTCTTAGGAACATTTTTCGGCCACGTTATTAAATGAGATAAGTGTCAACATCAGTGTCGGAGAAATACCGTTTATAGTATTATTAGAACAACCGTTTACACAACACTTTTTAATTATTATTAAGTTGCAACTTCTTCAACTTCATATAAAAAAAACATTTGGGATCACATCTTTTAACAAATATTACTTTTAAAACATTGCACAAACACTAGACGCCACTGGATTGATTATCAGCTCTAGAAATATAGTGACTGCACCCAGTCTCGCCAACTTTTCCCTGTTCCATGCTCTTCCTCCCGGCCCCGTTCTCAAACCGCCTAAAGTTGAGGTTTTGTCGCAATTTTTTCATGTATATACATATATAAATTAACCTTACCTAATATACCTATAACTTTCAAAACACGAAAACAATAATCACAAATTCTAAACGCCACTGGATTGATCATCAGCTGACAAAATACAGTGGCTTTACCCAGTCATGTCAGTTTTCTCGTTATATACCCTGCATCGCGACCCCGTGACCCTCTCCAGTATACATGCTGTTCCAAAATTAATGCACCAAATTTAAATAACATGTTCTACGTCAAAAATAAGCCCCAGTTTTTATATAAACATATGTCCGGAAAAAAAATTTCTTTATCATAATTTTTGAACCACTCTACTTATTTAATTGGTATTTTGTATCCTTAGAACAGCAAAAAAATCTTTTTATGTAAAATATTTAAAAAATACCTCTGGCGTCCGTACCATACCATATTAGTATAGACTATTAATACGCTTCTGGTTTTTCCTAAAATAAAAATTATTTTTTAATTTTCCATTAAATTTGGCACCAATTTGGTTTCTTGACTATTTCCCAAACGATGCACCGTTTTTAAAGAAAAAATAATAAAAACCACTTTGCTTTGATGCATGACAAATTCCCAAAATTATGACAAAAATGATAAACAATCAAAACCTCTATCAAATTATTTTTGTGCTGTTTTTATTAACAATGTACCAAATACCAATCGAATATTAAGAGTGGTTTAAAAATTATTATAAAAAATGTTTTTTTCTTAGAATTTTAATACCTTGTATCTCTGAAAGAAAGCGTTTCGGGACACATATGTTTATATAGGAAACTTATGTGTCGCGCTTGTGGCTGCTCCGGTTGTATCGGCAGCGTCGATCTCCGGAGTTAAGCAGTGAAGTGTGCACCCATAACTTGGATGGGTGACCGACATTGTGGGTTTTGGGCAACGGCACGCGGTGTTCTGCTCGGGGGTGAACGAACGGACCGAGCAGCAACCATCCAAGTTATGGAATGAATGGTGTGTGAATGGGAAGGAGTAGGGGTCAAGGTACAATAAGCCTTCAGGCTGCAGTGCACCGCCTAGGGGGACGGTCGTCGGACCTGGGTGGGATGACCCCGAAAGGGCGAAAAAAAAAATAGGAAACTAGGGCTTATTTTCGCCGTAAAATATGATATTGAAATTTGGTGCATTCATTTCGAATCGCACTGTATATAAATTCCTGTGATAAACAAATAAACTTTTGGTGTACAATATACTTTAATTAATAAATGTAACAATTTGCAACAAATAAATAAATTAAGATATTGAAATAGATGTAAAAAATTTTTATTTGCCTAAAAACATCTAATAATTAAAGAATCTATTGAGTAGTCCGTTACTTTGTGACAATACATTTTTACGTAGAATGTAATAAAAACACAATTTTTTTTTTTTTTTTTTTTTTTTTTTTTTGTGTTTTTATTTTGTTTTATTACATTCTACGATCTAATAATTGTACCATGGATGGATTGGCCCATCGAGCCTTCATAGTTATGGATCCAGACGTTCAGCGCGTAATGACGCGTGCACTTTAAAACTACGATAATCGCACTCTCTCTATTTTTTCTCTTGGTTTTGGTCCCTTCAGGTCCAATCCACCACTTTCCCCCTTCCGTACTATGCTTTCCAGGGAAAATCTAGATAATCAAGCTTGTAGCTCCCAGAAATTCCAAAAGAAAACAAAATAATTCTACAATCGATGTAATGCATAAATTGTCGGCTGTCAAACCAAGATCTGCTACTGGTGTTACGTATAACCTTCACTTTCACTACTGACAGTTCCCATGGCACGCCCATCTATTTCCCGCCATTTGAGAAATACCTCGTGTTCACCACCAAACAGGAAACCATCAGCTTATAGGAATCTTCGCTCACAGCGCTTAGATCCAGAAGAAAGATGCCGTCAATTTAGCGTGAATCCTTCCTTGATCCCCGAAGGTAAAAACGTTCGTACGGCACCTCTAACCGCCACTCCGGGAAGAACTTTGTAATCCTCTACGCACGTACGCATTGTCCGGAGGTCAAACAAAGAGTCCATAACCGCACTCTATGAGCGTCTGAAATCATCACTCTATGAACGTGTAATTCACTGTATCACCATCACCACAATTTTGTCGTTCGCACTTGTCCGGTGGCTTGGATTCGGGTGTTTGATGACTTTACGGGTCGTAGTCGGCTGCGGTTGATCTGACCTGTGGTTGGTGGGTCTAGGTTCCGGTGGGCTGGAACTTGCCTGCGGTTGGCGGCAGGGCCGTATTAAGTGTATGAGGCGCCCTAGGCTAGAATTTCCGGAGCGCCTATTTTGCACGAAAAAAATTTAGAAGAGCAAAAAAAAGGTCCTTACCTCCATAGCGCCTATTTTCAGTAGTGCCAGTCGCCTTACTTCACCACCCGAAATTAAATTTGATGACCAAAAAAAAAAAAGATTTCCCTCCTTTTTGCGCCTATTTTCTATTTTATTTATTTCAAAGCACCTTATTCACACCAAAATTTGTTCTAATCCCCACCCGACCTAAACTTTTTTAAAAACTCCCCTGTCTACCGCCTATTACTCCCCTGTCTAGCGCCTATTACTCCCCTGTCTGGCGCCTATTTTTTCATGGCGCCTTAGGCTGTAGCCTAGTCAGCCTAATGGATAATACGGCACTGGTTGGTGAATCCGATATATTGGAATAGTGTTTGCCTTAGATTGTTGAATAAAAATAAACAGAAATTTTACTTAATATATTTTTTTGTTTCTTAGAATAATGTACCAGATGCCCTCAACAGCCATTTGTTGGTCGACGTACGAATTCTTTAAATACCTCCTGGGAACCACTCAAGAAATTAGAATAGTAACACCCACGACGAAGGTTTTGGCTGAAGAAAGTGTCGACGACTCGAAGAACTCCGATTCTTCAAGCAAAACAGACAATATTTTATCAAGTCACAGTGAGAAAAATAGTTATAGGCCAAGAGATAGTGGATTACCTAGGGAATTACCAGCAATGTCGGGTAAGGATTATTTATCTCGATGTAAAACGGCTTTTATAATTGAATCGTTTATTGCAGAAACCCGCCAAATGACATTATTGGCGAAAATGAGATTTTTAGCGATTTTCAATTTTAATATGTAAACTTACATTTTTATGTAAAAATCAGTCATTTATCATGCGCCTGTGTGTGTTAAATGTTATAAGAAAAATTGTGTTTAGTTCAGAAACCTGTCAAGCGACGGTACATAATGTGTTTCTGAAGTAAATTTTATGGTCAATCTTTGGTAACCCTGTATGTTTACTTCATCAAACACGTCTTGTTGTAATAAGCATGCCAGAATAATCCTAGAAGTTAGTAAAACAAACCTTTTTAGTGAACAAAGATACAGGGTGATAAAGTTTTAAAAAATATTTTTTTACTACTGTGTACCTTAAAAGTTAAGACATTTATGACATTTGAACTTTTCTTCTTAAAACCACCTACGGATTTACACTCTTAGAAATAAGCATCTAATTCAAAAACACCCTGTATAGCTTAGGCCTAGCCAAACAGATTTTTTTTTAAAATCCCGATATCTCAAAAACGGCTACTTAAATTAACTTTTATCAAGAATACCTTTTATGTAAAATATAATGGAAAAAATGTAAGCTGACTTTTCGAAGAGACCAATATAACAAAACCTCGTGCCAAGTTTTAAAAAATTTTAATAAGCGAATCTTGAATTATTCAATTAAATTGAATTGCAAAATTACCAAATTTTCGGTTCAGGTAAAACCAAACTGACACCTGTAAAATGAATGTGGTCACTGACATGAGGAAAAGTGTCAATAAATCAGTGACAGCCTTATAACAAATTGTTTGCTGGTGGTTGCTGTCTTTTTATTTTTGCCTAAACCAAGAATTTGGTTATTTTGCAATTACATTTAATTGAATTATTTAAGGTTCGCCAATTAAAATTTTTTGAAACTTGGCACGCGGGTTCGTCAAATTGGTTTTTAAAAAAATACATTTTTTTTTTGTAAATTCTACAACCCCTTAAAATTTACGTTGGGTTTTCTATGTTCCGCTCGGCGACGCACCATCCGGTATACATAAAAAAATAGGGCTTGACATTATACTGGTTAGTTCTGGTTATGGGTTTTTAAAAAAATTCAAGGTTATTTATTAAAATTCAATAAAACCTTGAACATAATTTTTGAGGCAATTTAATAAAAAAAAAAGTACATCTGGTGAGCAAATGGATAAAGGTTGGTTGCATATTCGGATCCCGTACTATTGGGCTTTAATGGAATTTATTTTTTAAAATACAGTGTGGGCCAAATTAACACACCTTTCACTAACAATAACTTTTTATTTTTTGCGTCTATCTTTTTTATTTTTAAGGGGTTAATGGGTAGATGTGTTCTATTCTTTAGGTTTGCCAATTTTGGTCAAAGAGATTTAGACAGGACTGGACTTCCGAGACTTTTTCATTCATGAATTCGGATTTAGCTAGAATTGAGCTAATACCTTCTTCTTGTAGACAAACTATGGGAAATGATTCAGTAAAAGCAAATCTGTCAACAATTGAGAGTCCAGGAATTATGATTATTTTTGATAAATGATGCTCCCCATAAAACATGCATTTCTCTCGGTTTTAATAGGAAACTTGTATTAAGTCTTCTTTGAAAATCAAAAATGTGGGGTTACTATGGTTCCTGAGTTGGATGCTGACACAACTTAACACTAAAGTAATTAAAATTAAACGTATTAGTCTAATTGTAGATAAATTTGATTTCTTGTGCAACAAAGTTAAATGCATCATTTTGGAAAAAGTCCCATAAGTCCGGTCCTGTCTAAATCTATTTGACTAAAATTGGCAAACCTAGAGAAAACATACTAACCTATCAGCCCTTCAAAAATAAATATATAAAAATAATTTTATATTAATTCTTAATAAGTGCTTTATAAATATTAGGCAGTTATTTAACAGTATTATTTTTTCAGGAGCTGGATTATATGGTTCATTATCGTTCAATACAATGCACAAAGCAGATTACCGACAGAAAGATTCGATGTTGGACGTTGCTCACACATAGTTGTAAATAGGTTACTGTTGAAAATACTGTAAGTATTAGTTATTTTGTACAAAAACCCGCTTTAAATATTACATCTAAACTGTTACTTATTAAAGGAAAACTTAAAAGATCTTATACGGTCGCCTTCTAGATGTACCAGCTGACTTTTACATTGGTCGTTTATATCCTTATCCCACAACATAAGGGTATTGTTTACAACAAGAAATTTTACTAATTTTCTTTTTCTCTTCTCACTTGTAGTGGCTTTGAGCTTAATTGGCTTAAACATTTGTGTTTTGCATTTAAATCTGAGATCCGAGGCGTAGCTGTATATGTGTAGAACTTTTTTGATGCAGGTATCGTTACTCTAATATGAAAACCTAGTATCTCCATACTCGAAAATTTTACAGGAGATAAATACTTTTGCTTTAGCGTATTATTCGGAATATTATTGTGTTAAGAGGATGCCGTAGCACGTTAAATTGAACTAAAACGCAATTCGCTGCCTTTTTTAAATGTTTGTTTTGTGTTGGAAAAAGTTGTTTTTAAAAAGTTTCTTAAAATTATCCAAAGATTATCGGAAAGTTAATTGATTCTTGGTAATGTTAATAATCAACACATGAAATTTCCCAAAATTACAAAACCCAAAAAATAACCAGCTTTCCGATAATCTTTGGATCATTTTAAGAAACTTTTCTATATACAACTTTTTTCCCAAACAAATATTTAAAAAACGGCAGCGTTTCGCGTTTTAGCTCAATTTAACGGCATCCTCTTAAATTATTAAATATATTCCTTTATAGTGATAATATCATGACTGCAGGTTTTCGGGTAACATTCGTTCAATATCAAGTTAGGGGATGGTCCAAAAACCTCGATTTTAATTAATTTTGGAGTTACAGGGATAACTTTATGTCAGTTAAAGGGTTAAGAACCTGACCAAGATCATCAAATAAAAACAGAGCTTTTACAGTTATTTTCCATAACATCAAAACTTATTTATCTGGGCCAAAGTGAACTAAGTGAGCTTCTACAACAATAACTACTAGTTCACTTTTGCCCTTATAAATGAGTTTTATTCTATTGAAAATAAGTGTTTAAGCCCATTTCTTGTTTTGTTGGATGGTTCGGTGTGGTTCTCAACGCTTTAATTGCGTAAATGATTTTCCCGCTATAGTTACGTGGGCGGGCTTGTAATTTGTTTTAGGTGGTTTAAAGTTGAGGCAAGGCGCAATTAAAGACGCGTAAGGCGCGTGCAATACGACACGAGCGTGCTGTGCGACTATTAGGCGTGTAAGTTACAAAAATACGTTGGATGCTATACGCGTCTCAGTTTGCGACTTGCTTAAGTTCTACCAATCATTTTGTACCGGTAGCTGAAATCTATTCATGTTCTTAGGCACAGGTGCAAGGTCTATTGAAGCTAAAAGGTCTAGAAGGCAATGATCTACATTTTACGATTTTTAAATTTCAATTTTCTTTTAAGTGCAGGGTTTCCCAAAATAGAACCTGGAAAATTAAAAATTATTACAAATAAACGGCATTATTTAGAGTTTTTATACTTTTTAACGCACTCGAAACATCCAGTATCTTCAAAATTTCTTATTACTAGACATAGGTTATGAAACTTTTCCTATTTTTTTGTTATGGGAATCTTTGTTTAATTAAAAATGTTATAAAATTTATTCTTAGAATATTTTTAAATGTTAAAGAAAATAACATTTAGTACTGTTTGCTATGAACAGCATAACAATACAGAGTTATCCAATAAAGATTGAACAGGGCCAGATCTGCGGCATTCGCGATTTTTAAGAAAAAATGTAAATTATATGTCATGAGTGCCTTTTCTCGTAGAATCAAGACACCTCAAAAGACACTGACTATTATTTGATATATGTTTTTTTTTATTATTAGGAACTTAAAAATATGGCTTTGTTCCTTATTGAATAACTATAGTTTAGAAATACTCTTATTGAAAGTGATAAGGAATTTTTCCAGCTACACATATTCAGAACGTAGAAAGTATTGTTAAAGTTCCCCACTCTATGTACAGTCAATTTGAAAACACCGAAATGAAATATTTAGGTATTATAGTTAGACTTTTACAATTTGTGCCATACATACCCCATTATGTAAGTTGTAATCAAAAGAGAAATGTGTTTGACAATACCGAGTATGCGGCTTTGTAGGTTTAGTGCGAAGGTAGATTTTTTATTTTATTAGCATTTCAGTAAAATAAAAATCTATTCATTTTCTGGTGAAACAATCCATCAGTAATATTTTTTTAGCAGAAGTAAAACTTAATGCAGCGAGTCTACTAAGTTCTCACCATATGGAAAACATTTTTATTGGTAATTTTATGAAAAAAAAGTTATTCTTTGTAGACATTTTGCATGGTCTAAAACCTAAAATCCAAATCAGATATTAATTTTTTTGCAGTGGTATTCAAGGTACATATATCAAAAATTATAAATTTTGCTGAAGGGAAAAGTACCTTTATTTTTTATAGTAGCGAACATTTTTATAAAAAAATTGTTAAGGATTTTGAATCGCTTCCAAATATGCAAATTGGTTTATCTAAAAGAAAAAACTTTTTAAAATATTTCTTTTGCGATAACGAGCGTTTCTGTAACTTCGCAGTTTTGACAGCTCTTAAGCTATACTTACATATTATATTTCGAAAAAGGTATGCACTAATGTACAAACTTAAATTTTCACCGTTAACTCATTAAAAATTGAAAAAATAATTCTTAAAAATAAACATCTTTTCTTTATAAAATATTTTAATATGAAAAATAAAGGTAATTTCTTCTTTAGCAATATTTATATTTTTTGACATACTTCGTATACCACTGCAAAAAATTAAAATCATAATTGCATTTTGCCTTATAGACTATGCAGAACTTTTTAATAATAAAAAGTTTTTCATATGGTGCGAACTTATTAAGTATACACGCTGTACTAGGCTGTTTTACTTTAAAACTGACTTTTAAATTTTCGGATTTTAACATTTTTTTTTGTTTACGTTTAAATAATATGATTTATTAAAATTGTCGATAAAATTTGATCAAATTCACAAAAAAATACTGATAGAGACTCTGTTTTTAAAACTTAGATTTTTTCTAGGGGTGGGATGGAGAGTTTAATTGAGTTTTTGCATTATTCCAAAATAAAAATGTTTTTTTAGTATCATATAGTATTTATGTCCCATGGTAGGACCCATGTTTTAGTTTTTTTGATAAAATAATTTAAAGTCCTAGATATTGTCAGTGTAATTCGCCCTCCATTTTTGTAAATTTTAGAGAACCATTTTTAAAGCAGAATTTTACAGTGATGTGTGGTAGCATATAGTAAAAAAATAATTTATTATAAAAGAAAATAATATTTTCTTTCAAATTAAATATTTTTTTACCATATGCTACCACACATCACTGAAACTTTAATTATACTTAAAACTATAGGCTAGTTTTGCGTATCTACATTTAATACCCAAAGTAATAAATTTAAATATTGTATAAAAAGCACGTTTTGTTTTTCATTTGTGATATATGGCATTTTTTTTCTAATGACTGCGATTGGGATTACAAATTCAAAATTTTTAGCATATTTATTTAAATGAAATAGCTTTATCATGTTTATGCCTATTGTTATCACTAAAATGCATATTATTGTGTAATAAATGTTGGAGTCGTAAATCTAACAATTTTACAATAGGTAACTATAATAGCCTCAATTTTAATACTACAATACGACCATAACAAAATAACTCATCGAAAATTAAACCATAATTAACACTGTTGAAATTGTGCCTGTTAAATATATTCCGGCAAAGTTAAAAAATTGACATAAGTCAAAAATGTCCTATTATTTGTTTTATTATCAGTAATGTGTACAAAAGGAAACAAAAACATTGTTATTATACTAAATGTTATACACGGCTCAAGAAAAATAAAGAGGTAAACTTTTTTAAATGAAACACCCTGTATATTATGTCACCATTACAAATGTCTTTTAAAAAGCAATACAAAAATACCACATTTGATATATCTATTTTTAATATTTTTCAAAATATGACCAATTAAAGAAAAAATGGTAGATATAACTTCCATTATAACTACCTACGGCATCGGCTCTAAGGTGATACTATGGATGTAATGGAAATTATATCCAGATTTAAATGGCCATATTTTAGAAACTATTAAAGATAGATATATAAAATGTGGTATTTTTGTAAAGCTTTTTAAAAGGCCCTTTAGTGGTGACATAATAGACGGGGTGTCCTATTTTAAAAAAGTTTACCTCTTCATTTTTCATGAGTTTTTGATACTTATTTGTTTCTTTTTTATGCTCTCAAGATAATAGATGAAAAGGTATAAAACTTTTATACGGAACGTTATTTTGTCTATTCTTCTTAAATATAGGTAAAAGTAGGTGGCAAATTATAAATAAATACCTTGTACAAAGAAAAAAAAATAAATTGCTTTTTTTTAGTGAAAAAACTTTTACTAATAGTTTTTATAGATCTTTTAAAACTTATTAGGAAAAGTTTTCGGTGGCTGTATCTAAGTTCTGGTTGTCGATATTACTGTTCATTTTATTGTGTAAACAATACATTGCCAGATAAGAAATTGTAATAACAAACAATAAATAGGACTTGATAAGGATAAGAGGTCTTTAGGCGGTAATAACTACAAATTGTTTAAATGCATGCTGTTGTTTAAGTGAGATCTGTGTCAATATTACTATTTTTATTATATTACATTGCCTTATTTGTATAAATATAGTATTATATTGAGAGTTAATATATTTTTTTAATTCAGCGTTATATGAATCTTTTGTTATGTAAATTTGTAGGAATAATTTGTAAAGCTTTAATATCGGATTTTTTATGTTTAATTATATTTACACTGTGAATGTACAGGGTGGGCAAAATTGGGCGATTTTATGGACTACCTCAGTTATATTAGTCAAAAATGACGTAGTTAGAATTTTATTAAAATTATGTATCTAAGAGATACGAGGGGAAATTGAAAAATGTCTTTTGATTTTTACAAGAAAACAATAAATTCAATTTTTGTTAAACTTTTTACCTAGAATCTAGAATTTTTTATACAGTGTTGCGTTAAAGTTTTACGATGCCAACTTGATGTTTTCTTACGAAACACCCTGTATATTTTTTATAATTATTAGTCATTTGTCACTTCAATAACAAATGTGTAAAAGATAGTATTTTTATTTTTATAGTTTTTTAAATATTTTACTTTCAATATTTGTTTTAGGTGTACCCCATATAAACACCGTCTTTTAAAAATAATATTTTAAATTGATAAATTAAATGTAATAATTAAGATATTTTATGATTTTTACTATGTAGTATACTTTTAAAAGTATAAACACAGTAAAAAATGTGTGATTTTTAAAAGAGGCCCAAGATTCTTTTAAATTGTCTTCCTAACTTTTAAAATTTGTTTATTTGGGATAGTGCTATTATTTTTAGATCATAATATCATTTTTATTCAGAAGAAGTTTCTATATGTATATTTTTAAAAAGAGGCCAATATTTTTTTGTGTTCAATCTTAGAATATTTTTCAAGAATTTGATATGTTACAATTTTAAATTAATTTATATTTTGTTTTATTGTGAGCTTAATTGAGGGTTAATCTTATATAATTATTATATGTATAAAAAAAAACAGAAATATTTTTAGTGATGAGCATCATAGGCCTTTACATTCATACATATGTAGGTATTAATATGTGTTAATTACGTTTATACTTTAAAGTATATCAAGGTTAGTGAGTCACCATTTAATTAGTTATTTAAAAATATTATTAAAGAAGTTGTTTATACAGGTGTAACAAAAACAAATATTAAAATTCAAATATTTAAAAATAAAAGTAATTTAATTTCTCCAAAATTGACCCACAACACCTCTATGGTTTAATAACTCTAAGTAATAACTGAGATAGCAGCCCATAAAAACCTTAATTTTGCCCTATATGTTTTAAAACAGTTGTAATCACAGTTTCATTGTTTTATTAAGTGAACTCTAAAATTAATATGTTTTGAAAGGAATTTTAAAACATTTACGATATAATTAAAATATTCGATTTTTAAATATCAAATTACAAAATTAAGCAAATAAAACGAAAAGCATAACTGTTCATAGTCACTTTAATTGAATGTTTAGCCGTGATACAGCTGTTTCATTAGTACAACTACATTTTCAAAGTAATGCTACTACTAGTTGCACTACAGTGGCTAAATGCAATAAGTGAGCTATGAACAAAGTATATTTTGTTTCCTTTATTAATTTAAAATATTACGATCTAAATAACGGACGAAACCATAAATTATTTAATCAAATTTGAGTTCTGTTTTTTTGCGAAATGACTTTAATATCAGTTATTTTTAACTTTTTTTTAAGTAGTTACTTTTCTTTTACCTAAAATTGTACACATTTTTTTAAATTAAAAAAAATAAATAAATATGAGTTTATATGTCTCTAACAAAGACTGCAATGACCATAAAAGAATATTTTTTGATTTACAAAAAAGCAGAAATTGAACTAATTTTTTAGTTAGTGCAGTTGTTAAAGTAGCTTAAAATGTCAATTTGTAACTAGAGTAACTCTACAGGGTGAATAAATTTTATTTGAAGTCGGCTTTCATATATTATTTATTTCAAATTATAGTTGAATTTTTGCGATCTAATAATTTGTTGTGTGTCACATGATTAACAATTAAAATAACATTCACATTACTATAATATGAAAATAGCATTATCATTTAAAAATTTATTTAATAATTCTGTATAAAATGAGTGGCTAAGATTATATACTGAGTGTCTTAAAATGATGTCAGATGGAAGTCTTACTACTTTAATATTGGAAATATTAAATTTTCAATAAAATGTGAAGCTGATTTCTTTTAATACTTTTAAGCGTCATATTTTTAATTTTATTTCTTTTACAATGGTATCAAAAAGTTTTATAAAACTAATTTAAGTATTACCAAAAATTAATTATTTTGTGAAATATGTTAAAAAAACTTCACAATTACAACAAGTAAAAATTTTATAATTATATATTCAAATACCTCCCCCATTCAATACAATTTGCAGTTGTAAACAAATGTGATTAAAACGTTTTTAAATTTAAAATTAAAATATTTTAGCTAAACTCTGGAATTTAATAAAATTTTGCATCAATATTTTTATTGACTACACACTTTATTCTACATAAATTTCCTAATTGACATTTAAAATAAAATAAAAATAAAGGTAGTTTACTTGTGTAGAAAAATAATGTTTTTAAAGTTTTTGCAAACTGTACACGGTATCCCATTTGCGTGGTACCTCGCATACTATTAAAGGTAAAAGTTGCGGTTTTCGCAATAGTGTGATATTTTTTGTAAAGGTTAATATAACTTAAACAGACTTATCATAGCCCTCTAAGTGTCTGAGCTACACGGAGATTTTAAAAAGATGCATTTTTGGACACCATAAGTCATGAGTCAATTTTATGAAAAAAGTTTATATAAACATAGGTCCTCAAGTTTTTGTTTCCAAGATATAGGTTGTTAAACTTTATAAAAAACCTAAAAATTTCTAAAACATTTTTTTAGTAAAACCCACAGTGTTATATATTTTTGCTTGTTAAAAAACAAATTTATTTTTTGAAAAACATACAAGGTGTTCCATTAAAAAAAAAACATCATTGGTCAATATTTCTAAAACAAAAATATTTGGAAAAATTCTGGCTACTCCACTGCACTCTACGTAAAAAGGTATATAAGAATCCGTTTTTACCTTTTTAATACGTTATCAGCCAATTAAGATACAAAAAGTTCCTGAAAATGCAAAAATTTTGAAAATCACCCTGTAACTCAGAAACTAAGAGGGCTATAATAAATCTAATAAATCTGCTTATGTCATATTTAGTTTCACAAAAAAGTAGCACATTATTGTGAAAACCGCAACTCTCTATCTTTAATAGTATGCGAGGTACCACGCCTAAGTGTCGAAAATGGAATACCCTGTGCCACAAAATATCTAGCTACCTAGTATCTTCTTTGACCGTACATTGTACATATAGAAAATTTTCTTTTTGTAAATAATTTTTTACTCGCAAAAATTTTTGTCAGAAATTTTCAAAAAATAAAAATTTTTGATCCATTTATTTTCTTGTTAACTAAACCCTTTAGTTTGGCCCTGTTCTGAAAATATTTTTTTGCATAATCATGTTCGGAATTGTTATTATTTGTAGTGTACCGAGTGTTATATACTTTCATGATCCTTTTGTTTAGTTTATTATTTTTCATTTATTTAATTTATTTTTTTAGCCACCACTTGACTACCAAGATCACGGATACATTCATACTGAAACATCAATGAGAAAACATTTATGGAAATGCTACTCACCCTGTAGAGACTAGATTTATAACTTTTGTATCCTGTAACATAGTCGAGATATATTATTAAGTACGCTGTATGGTATGAAACATTGTGGCTTTTAAAATTTTGACAGCATAAAAAACTAAATTGTTTAATATAAATTTAATTATTTATTTATTTTTTGAATTTAAAAGTTCAAATAGTTTTAATTAAGCCTTCTTACTAAAAGTAAAAATAAACAAAACTACTAAAATTATTTATGTTGAAATGGCTGAATTTTTTGACAAAATAGATGCCGCTGTCAAACTTTTTAAAATCTACTGTGCTCTGTGCTGTTTGTATTTTGTATTGTCATCTTACGGTGACTTTTTTAAGCTGTGATAAAGTCCTTATCAACTGTTTTTTTGTATGATATTGACTTCGTTCAGATGGGGGTACTATCATATTATTTTTTACCGTATACGCGATGTAAAATCTCCTAAGGATTTTTTTATTGATAATTCAGTCTACAGGGTCACTTCATAAATTGTTTTTTTGTTACATATATAAATTTTATTATGCAAAATTTTTATATTGCAAAATTATTAAAATTGAAAAATTATTAAAATTATTAAAATTGAAAAAAGGAATAGGACTGAAGTTTGGTTGATAGAAAGGCTTTACAAGAAGTCCATTTCCAATATTGAGAAGTTCAAAGAGCTAATTTTATAAAAGGTTCAGAAAGTTATTTGAGAGACGTATTTGTATTTGAACAGGTATATCTAAAATCCTTAGGTTTGTGATTTTTATAACTTATATTACTTAACTCTATGCAACACCCATTTTTTTTCGTAAGATATGTTTTTTTTTTTTAAATATTTAACATGTCCTATATAATACAATAGTATTAAACCATTACATAAAAAATAGTATTTAATTGTAAAATTCCTTGTTGTTTTCGTAGCCTATACTGTAACGGATGTATAGATGTGTCAGTGTACATTTTTTTGTTTTATAATATAGACGTATCCTTTGATTTTACAACGAAATTGTGTTAGACTATTTAGAAGACATTGATAAGATATACTGACATACTAAATAAGTTATTTTTAATAGCCAATTAAACCTAATTTAAGAAAATCTATTTATAAAATCGTTGTATACCTGATACATACCGTAATTAATCCACCAGTCAAGTTCCGGTAGGTATGCAACGATTTTACAAATAGTTTTTCTAAAGTAGTTTTCAATTGGCCTATTAGAAAATACCAAAATTTAGTTTGTCATCAACGCCTTTAAAATAGTCTTACATATATTTTTGGAAAATCAATAGAAAAGCAGATATTTGAAAGGAATCAAAATTTACATGGAATTTCCTATGACCATTAGGCCAGTTGGCAATGCATCACCCGGTATACATTATTATTTCAATCTATTGTTCTACCCATTGTTTTAATTACAGTTAAATGCGGATTTTTTTCGAATATATATATTGTTTTGGATGACCCTGTAGAATGAATAGAAAACTTTTTGTGTCGCAGTGTATACGTTCTACTACATCGTGATAAGGGTTCTTGTCACTTTAAAACCCATTTCATTTTAATTTTAGTATCTTATAGATTGTTTTGTTTTGAACAGAGGAAATGAATTTTTGTAAAAAAGGATGTTTAAATATAGATACATGTTACACAAAATAAAAAAGTTTTTTTCTTTACAATAAAATCTTTATTTATACTAACAGAACTAACAGTGTGCCCACTTATGGTTGTCGCAATTTACACCTCCCCCCTTAACTTTTTATTCTTTATTGTACAAAATTAATACAAACATTAGTTAATTTTGTTAATCCTGTAGTTTTATATCAGCAATAGGATTTTTATTATTTAAAGATGTACAGGGTAAGACAAAAGTATTTTTTTAATGGAACACCATGTGTCTAAATCACCATTAAAAATATATTTCAAAACTACCATATTTGATATGTCTATCTTAAATAATTTAAGTAATATCAGCATAGAAAGAGTTTTTAATAAGGTCAAAACTTGCAATTATTGCCGTGATACACCTAATTGAAGTTTACAGCGGACTTCGTTGTGTTTAAACGTATTTTCCAGATTTGGATGGACATCTTTCGAAACTAATAAAGATGTATATACAGGGTGTCTACTTAAGTTCACACTGTGTGAAAAGTTTTTATTATAAATTTTACAAAAACAACTTATTCTTTATAAAAAGTTCTGAATGATCTAAACCCTAAAATGCAATTATTTTAATAATTAAAAATTAATTATTAATTTCCACCATTAACTTTGGAAGATGAAATTATTTTTA